>KN490296.1:0-22764 GCA_000787155.1 Scartelaos histophorus
TTAACTTGAAAACTACTTCTTCGTGACCTTGGAGAGATAGACAGACTAATAATATAAGGTTACTTGCATAATATTGGACATTTAAGTATAGTTTTTGACCTCTAGACTGCACTTCACTGCGACTCATTTCACCCTCACACCCGTGTACCAAATCTGTTTATTTAAGGTTTAAAAATGACGGCTCGACTCCACTTTTCCAACAAACACAGGTCAACAGTGCAATTCATGCTCAAAATTACGTTACACAAAAAAATGCTCTGAAAATGTCACGAGAAGTGGGATGAACTGCACTGTACAACACGCTGTGACTGACGGATGATCTTTGGAGAGTGCAGAGGTACAAAGGGAGGGGTCACTGCTCTAAAGGAAAAACTGCTCCAAATGTCATATTCTCCAAATGAAAACGCAGGCGAAGAATGACCAAGATCAGGGGAAAAAAGCAGGAAAGGTCAGACCCTGTACTTGATCCCTATTAACATTTAACAGACTCGTGCAGTATAGATGAAGTACCAGGGCCTATGGAAAACAGCCTGGCAATGACTTTATGACACATGTCTGCTGCTCCTATGCTACTATATTATGTAGAACTATAATATATATTCTCTACTCCACAGAAAAAAATATAATGTCTGAATATGCAGCACAAAAATGTTCCTTTTGCTTTACACAGCAATGTGGAACCTGGCTTACCATTTTAAACTCATTTACTTAGGTCCAGTGTTATGCAAAATTGACATCACATCACATCTAAGTAATCCTGCATTATGAGGCTGTCTACATTTCCAAATCTCTGTTCCACCTTGTGATGTCATGAAGCGGTAGTTTTCAAATTAACAGATTAATCAAATTAACAAATTAACCTTTTTACCTCAGTTCAGTAAAGATTGGCAATTGCAGGGGTGAAATTACAAAAATGACTCTAGCGATGGTGAATGGAGTTTAAAAACACAGTGGAGCATTTCCTCTGTTACCACATGACATCACAAAGTGGAACAAAGTGTTTTCAGTTCGAGTAAACAACTAAATTTGCAGAGTTTGTGTGTTAAACATATGTGAGTGAAACAAAACACAACTCCAGTATGTTTGTGAAGAGGAAACAATATTATAACAGATTAAAAATAATTTATAACATGGGCCCTTTAAACATGACGTTGTGGTGAAGAGGGAGCTGAGCCAAAAGGCAAAGTTCTCGATTTACCGGTCAGTCTACGTTCCTACTCTCACCTATGGTCATGAGCTCTGGGTAGTGACCGAAAGGACGAGATCGCGGATACAAGCGGTCGAAATGAGTTTCCTCCGCAGGGTGGCTGGGCGCTCCCTTAGAGATAGGGTAAGGAGCTCAGTCACGCGGGAGGAGCTCGGAGTAGAGCCGCTGCTCCTTCACGTCGAGAGGAGTCAGCTGAGGTGGCTCGGGCATCTGGTCCGGATGCCTTCTGGGCTCCTCCCTCGGGAGGTGTTCCGGGACACACTGGAGGGACTATGTCTCCCGACTGGCCTGGGAACGCCTCGGGGTTGGAGCTGGAGGAAGTGGCCGGGGTGAAGGAAGTCGGGGAGTCTCTGTTTAGACTGTTGCCCCCGTGACCTGGCCCCAGAAGAAGATGGATGGATGATTTATGAATTATGAAGTATGTAAAATCCCTAACTTTGTGTTATTGTACATTCTTACATTTCCTTTATAAAGCCACTTTAAACTTACATCTTGTTTATGTTACTTTTCTTTGCCCCTAGCACTGGTTTGTAACAGTTAAGAATGTTCCACAGTAGGCTTTAAAATATCTCCTTAGCTTTTCATCAATTATAGGTGTTTTATAGATCAAAAATACGAAAGGCTTGCTTCTCCACAGATCTGACCACTAACCTGGGATTTTCATACTGTGGAATAATTAAGGCAAAACAGTAATATCTCAATGGAGACAAGCAGGACGGTTCAGCAGAAAAGTTACACAGTGCACCTTTAACATGACCCCAGTTCAGATCTGCAGTACAACAACTACTTTGCACTGGCGCTGTGCTAGCAAACTGCAGCAATGTAACTCAAATTCATAACACTCAAGTCAAGCTTTTTTATAGTGGCTGTCAGAATTTGCGTCACCAATAGACTACAGTGTTATTTTTCCACTTTTCTTTTTCAGAAGTTAATTCCCCCTGACCTGGTGACTGCTGCGTTTTCGCCTTGGCGCGTTAATAAGTGGGACTACGGCTCTCTTCATTTTCAAGGTTCCTGCTCGTCCTTGTGATGTGATGACAAGCCTGTGGGGGAACTCTTTGATCACACTGCCAGCTACACTCATAAAAATCACACGCACTCCCCCCTTTTGTGCCAGTGGCCATTTCCCACCGAGCAGAACAGGGGGGAGCCTGGCAGACAGCACCCAGGGCTGAAGTGTAAATCCACACAAATGGTGATTATATGTAAGCTGGGGCTCCGGTATCAAAGCAGTGGTAGTATCATGTGGAAAGATGACTATCTCCGATCTGCGCAGTGCTCGTACCCCTGGCTTCAAGTCCTCAAATCAAAGGGCTGTGAACATTTTCCTTAAAGTATGACTCACTGGAACCAACCACTGACATGAAGGAATATTCTCTGTGAGACTAGTTAAGTGCTAAAGAAATGTTACTATTCCAACTTCTACTCTCGAAACCATGTTAAAATGTTGCTTCCCTACCTGGAATTGTTTTATTTTATTCACACGTTTGAATAATCCTGCATTATTATTAGTCTGTTTGTGTCTTCAAAGCTCAAAATGCTCTTTTCCACCTTGTAATGTCATAAACTGGTAGTTAAGTTCAATAGGGATTGGGAATTTCATCGATTTCATCATCCAAATGATTCTAGTGAACTCATAAGGAGTTTAAAAACACACTTTATGTATCACTACATGACATCACAAGGTGGAACAGTGTTTGATAGAAGAACTTGGCCTAAACATGCAGTTTATATGTTAATTATTTGTGTGTGAATGAAATAAAACACAACTCCAGGTATTTTTGTCACATAGATCAGAAAATTGAAGAAGGGCTTCCCTCTGAAACATCACATTGCGGTGTCATTAAAATAAAAATTTGGGAGCTCCAAAAAGCTGCAGTGAGGATCAGTTTTTTCTTTTGCACAAACAGGCAGAATAAAGCAATAATGAAGTTACTTATTGCACAATTACTGCTGAAATCTTACATTATTACATAAATATCGATACCTTCCTAAAATAATCACAGTAATTTTTTTCAGGTTTTTCAGGAAACTCAAAAAACTCCCCCCAAAATTTAAATTATGGCATTTTGTTGCCTAAGTTGTTGCCTAACCCTAACCCTAGCAAAAAAGTGACTTAGGCGATTATTTTAGGAAGGTGACGATATGGTAAAAAGTACTCAGATAAAGACTGTTACCCAAAATTTCATATATTGAACAGTCAGTACAGTATTTATCACAACAGGCCTATATATGATTGATACCTGATTTCTTGGCGTGTAATATGATAATAGTGCACATTGTAGGCCCTTGCACACATCGCATGTCGCATGTTATTGTCAACCACATGCATTTTATCAGCGAGTTCTAAGGTCCTTCAATAGCTAGTAGTAAAAAGGTCACATTACACAGGGCGATCAATAAAACCTCAGCAAACGGTGTAATGGATCAGATGCCAGTTGTGAACATTAAAAAGGTCAGACGATTCCCTAGAGTTTTTTCCCCCTTTTCTCTGCCCTACATTCTGAATCAAAGCAGTACGTGTGTTGAAACAGACATGCTCGACTCTGCTATATAGTTATAATCTAAGACATCAGTGGATCATTATGTTTTTGGACAATCTGGACAACAATTAAAGAAAAGTATGCTGATTTCTGCGTTCGGAAACCGTGGTGCCCAACAGGAGCCATGACGTCGCCGAAAACATCATTACTGTCAGCACCCCCTAGGCTAGTGCTGAGTGTACAGGCGAGCAGCAGATTTTGTGACACTGCCAAATCCTACGTGTATCACTGATTAATCACTGAAAATAAAACTGGAGAATGAAATAATTACACAGCAGTGAGCGTGTACTGGTGGAGGTGGAAACAGGGGTAGATCAGTTTAATGATGTCTTGAGAAGATGACTCAAACACGCATGAATCATAGTAAATACAACTTTGAGTGGGTAAATGAGTAGAAACAACTAAAAGCTCTAAAAAGTTGATCTTGTGTAGGTAATATGCCAGCTTTAAACACTTACAAGTCAAGTTATTTCCTTCAGTTTCTATTATTATTTGTTTATTTTAATTTTTATACAATGGCAAAAGTGAGATTGATTTTAGGAGTTTGGTTTTAGGCGTGTGTTCTTTTTAAATTGCTGGATTTTAGATAAACTCCCACGTGACTTCGACCATGTGATTCGCAAACACACCAGCACTGAGGTGAGTAGGACGAGGGTATGAAAAGACGGGAATGAACTCGGCACGGGGGGAAAAGAGAAAGAAAGGGAAGAAGAAGAAGTGAGGCAATGGCTTGGGTTCAAGGTGAGCTCACGGCAGCATCAGGAGATGGATGCAAAATTGATGGAACAAGTGGAACTGCTGCTGGATCCAGAACTGGTCGCACAAACTCACTTAGAACACTGGACGCTAATAGACAGAAGAGTCCTGCCAAAGAACACAACAATAGTTTGCTTTAGGGACAGAGCCGACAGCCTTCAGACTGGTTGGTAAACGCTCTTCTGCTGCTGGTTGAATTGACTTTTGTCGCCTGCTTTGTGACTATTAATGAGAAACAAACACCATTGCTTGTTCACTGGGCTATTTGCCCAATACCGATTCAGATTTCATTTTCCCCCCAGAGATTGAAGGGAGAGACACAGATTATTCACATCTCAGAAATTTATTCCACTGCATCATAAAATCATAACTGTTTATTTACTGAAAAAGACTCAGCTGGGATACAAAATACTCACTTCTCCAATGCTTCACAAAGATGTGAATCTGGTCAGTGGTAAATCTCCTTGTTTTCAGATGTGATTGACATGTGGATCAACCAATCAGGCACATGCATGATTCACCCATACCAAAACAAATATGGCCGCAAAAATCACAAGGAACTGAAAATCATCGCGGATTTCTGCAGAATTCATGAGTGAACTGTTAACCGGAGGTGAGGAACACTTTCCAAACTGAGCTGGAAAGGAACAGTTTCCAAACACTGAAAACACATCAGACTAAGGTGAAATAAATATGTTGAATTTATACAAATATGGACATTGCAATGGAAATGAACAAGTGGACTAAAGTTGTAACAATGCGACAGCTCTTAAAACAGGACTGCTTTTACATGTGGCGGTCTTTTTTCCAGTAGCTTTGGCTATATAGTCACTCCAACTCACTTTGTATTGAGAAAATGTCACCCTCTTCTCTGTAACTGCTGATCTTAAAATGTTCATATTAACCTGCTCTGCATGATCCTGGAGTTTTTATTTAGCTATGTTTTGTTCGTAAATCAATTCCTATCACTAATGTGACACTTGCTATAATTACTACCCTCAATTAACTTCATTTGACTGGAGCTGAACGTTGTGACACTCCCTTAGTTCTCCTCTTTATATCGTCTATGGATGCGACAGAGGCGTGGTGACCAGACTGACAAATGATTTCCATTTG
The DNA here is from genome assembly GCA_000787155.1 of Scartelaos histophorus. NCBI lineage: Eukaryota > Metazoa > Chordata > Actinopteri > Gobiiformes > Gobiidae > Scartelaos > Scartelaos histophorus. The sequence goes on from KN490296.1 coordinate 5,623, forward strand.
TATAAATAAATACAGAGATATCACTCTGGATTAGCCAGGCAAGAAATAACAATGTTTTAGGGCTAATTTAACACAATTCAAACTCAATTAAAAGTTCCACTGTTCCAACTACTGCTACTAGTACTACACACCTGCAGCATTGGTAACTACATCATTTACCCATTGATAGAAGCTGCAGGTTTGCATTACATGAGGTAACTCTGCATAATACATCTGCTGGGCCTCATTAACACCACTATTATCTGCTCTCATTCATCACAACGACAGGCTTCAAGTGCCTCTTCGTCATTATCGCTCCATCAAACCCGCCATCGCAACTGTAGGCACAATTACACACAGCATGAAACAGGTTAGTAGCTCCTCTAGCGACCCCGGCTCTGTCCTCAGCCTGATCTGTTTGACCCTTAACCTGCTATTAATATCTCATCACCGGCATAATGACATGTTTACATCGTTAGCAGAGTCATTAGCTCGAGGGAGGAGCCAAAGTGGAGGAGACTGATTTGTCATCGTGTGGCACCCTGGGCATATTCGTTATAAAAAGGGACCCCCCAATAACTTTTAATTGTATAATATTCTGACTATATTTTGATTAATTTATGTGTGGCACTGGCTCACATTTAATTATTCACATCTGCAATACCAAATTCCTCCAATAGGTGTCAGTAATGGGACAGTTAATTGCACAAGCACAATATGATTTACAATATAGGATGTTTATACACACTGTAAATACTTACCAGGATTTCACAGTATTCAACTGTAACATTTCACAGTAAATTGCCGTATTATCACCTTACAGGATTTAACTGTAATGTTCACAGTATGAGACTGTACTGTCAACATTTACTATAAAAACTGTGCCATCTCAGTAAACTAATGTATTATTTGTTGTTTTAATTATTACCAGTATTACACAGTATTTTATTGTGTTATTTCACTGTGTTAACGGCTATTTCCATAACCACAAAAGTCACATAATGAAGGTCATGTTAACAACTGATACGGGCCACAAAATGAGAGTTTTACATCTAAAACGCAATGAAGGTTTACTAACCAATGTGAGAAAAAGGTTTGAAATGTTGCGTTGAGTAATAAATTCTAACATTTTAAATATCGTTATATACACTGGGACATATCTTTGTCTTTTTTTCTCTTGATTGTTAGAAAATGAATGGATGTCAAAAAGGGAAACAGTAAAAAGCACCAAGGCTTTAGCCAATGAATGGATCAAAAAGGGAAACAGTAAAAAGCACCAAGGCTTTAGCCATATCTATGAAGCATGTTTTCCCATCATTTTTTTCTAACATATATTATTATTTTTTCAATTTCCACTTTGCCAATTAATAAAAATCAAGTGACTGCAGCTGTGGCTGACATGTGAATTCAAGTTTTGAAACATCTGAAACAATGAACATGAATAAACAACATAATGTTAAAGGAATTTTTGTTTTATTTTTTCATTATGCAAAGTGTAAAGGGTTTTGTTTGAAGGTGCTTTAGTTCAGGCAGCGCTGGTGGAAGCTCTGGACCCTCCTCTGCTCCTTCACTGTAGTCGCTCTGTTTGGGGGGCTGGGGGGCTGTGCTCTTTCACTTTTACCACAGAATTTCAAGAGATGTATCTCCTCTCGTACTGAGAAGAGTTGAGCTGACAGCTCCTGGACCGACAGTTTTTCATTGGCTTTGACATTTTCAGTAACTACAAAACCAGTGGGAGAGTCTCTGCAGGCCTCTGGGTCTGACCTGCTTGTGGTTCGCATCTCAGCCATTACATTGTCCTTTTCTTTCAGTTGTTTTTTCACTTTTTCAAGGACTTCCTTGGTGTTGAAGAGCTCTTGTTTGACTTCTACTTTTTCTTGCACTGATTTGTTATATAGGTATCGGAGCTCATTGTAAACATTTGTTTGTGTCTCCAGCTCTTTGTCTTTCCTTTGGAGAGAAGCTTTGAGTTTTTCCATCTCCAGTCTCTCAGTGTTGTTCCTCACTCTGGAGTTTTCGAGCTCTTCCTTGAGCTGTACGTTCTTCTGCACTTTCGCATTGTATTTTCGCTCATTAACCTTGTCCCGCAGCTGTTTATCTTTCATGTGGAGAGAGTTTTTGAGATTTTGCAACTCCAAGTCCATGTGCAGCCCTTGGATAATTCTCTCCTTTGTCCTCAGTCTGTGCTCCAAAGAGTTGCTTATTTTGACGTGATCTGCAAGTGTAGCTCTCGCTTGCTCCAACTCTTCACGAAGCGCCCTGACTAGAGCACTCTCCTCCAGAGGTGCAGTGTCCTGAACCAGGGCTGGAAGCACCTGGATGGGGCTTCTGTCTTCTGGACTTGAGGGCTCCTGGATGTTAGTGTTAGGAGACAGTTCTTGTTGGGTCTCCTGTGGCTGGTGCTCGCTCCCTGTTGTTGTGGGGCAAAGCAGAGCCTCCAGGTTGAAGCCCTTGTCATAGAGGCAAACGTCATCCTCTGTAGTGTAGAGGTACCAGGGCTTTCCAAAGTGTTGTGGTTTGAGGGCTCCTGGACCAGGGGTGCAGGGTCCTCTGGGCTTGAGGGCTCCTGGATGTTGGGGTTAGGAGACACCAGTTGGGTCCCCCTGGTGGTGTGGGGCAGAGCAGAGCCTCCAGGTTGAAGCTCTCATCATAAAGGTGTTCATCATGTCTCTTAAAAAAAACATGTAAAATACTGAAAATAACTGCAAAGTATTTGGGTGGACATTAGGACTCACGCTAGGACTTTAGAACCATGCCCAAGCACAGATAGCCCGGCACATTAGTGTGAGCCCAGTCAAGCTCCAGGCTTCCATAAGTTTGAGCTGCAGGGGGCTGAATAAATCATTTCTATGACTCATAAAAGAGCCCATGTTACGCTCCATGCACCTTCACTATAATCATTTGGATAATTTCAGCGCTGGAATTGCCAAGCTCGCAAAGTGGACTCTAACATGTGTGAATGAAACAGAACTCGACATCTGTTTTGAGCAACATCATAACATGTTAAAGCAAACAAGAGACTATTTTGTGCAATATAGGATCTTCAAATATTGAAAATCATATTTTGCCTAAATAAAGTGTTTTTGATCGGTATTGAGAATCAACTTAATTTCTTAGTATTGAAATTGAGTTTGAAATGTCAGTACGGTAAAACACTAAATGCTATACTGTGGAACATTCAAGAAGACAAATCAATGACACCCCCAAGGAAACAAGCAAGATCCAAAAAGTTATACAGTATATTTTTAACATAATACCATAAACAGAGTACAACACCAAACTGCTTTCTGTGAGTTCCCTGCATAAAAGGTCACACCAAATCACCCATTATTCTGCCTCCCCACCATTCTGCATAATGTGAACACAGCCAGCCTGGTCTTTACTAGACAAATTACCTCAAATATCACGTAGGAGCCTCCTGTTTGCAACCTTCTCCCTCACTCCCTGCCAGGGAGGTGAGTAATACTTTTCAGAGTACTTTTCTTGTAGCATACTTGTATGTGTTTAGTGAAGTAATAGAATCCTTACTTGAGTAAAGGTTTTGTAAACTTTCCTCTTCCTACTATGTGAAGAGTGTTTACAAGTGACAAAAGATGTTTACAGTATTAAATCATTTGAACATTTGTGTTTATTTCATGCATTTTATGTCCTGACAGTTTCTATTTAAGTTACTCTTACTTGAGGAATACTACTTTGAAGAAACAGGATTTTTCAGTCTTAAACATTTTTAAAACATGAGACAAAAAGCACACACCACAGACACAAGGAGAATCTTATGAGATTTTAAATCTTCCATCACAAACTGCAGGGGGATACTGCTGTGGACCACAGGCCTAAAAGTCGTCAGCATGATCGCGTCGGCTGTTTCCTGTCTATAGTAAAACCACTCTCTGAGAGTCATAAGTGTTCAAAAGATCAGAGCTCTGCACTTCTAGTTTAAATGGAAGACAAAACTGTTGTGCAACACTTCCGATACATGATTATTTTTAATGCACAGATGGTTGGCGATAAAGTCCACAGCTTCACCTCGTGCACTGTGTGGATGTAAAAAGGCACACGTGAACTAATCTTGCATTTTTACTTTTAAAAATGCTTCAAACTGGATTAATAGTGCTGTTTTATAGACTGGGTGCCATTATTGTATAGGCAGACTTTACACTTACTTAGATTAAGCATCCCATGCGTGTGATAAGGTGCACACTCCCCTGTCACGATTTATGCTCCTTGGACCTTGTGGATCTGCCCCTTATAACACACATGTTATGCAGTCCTGGAGAGGGCCTTAAAGTAAAGCTGTCTGACAAAATAATTGCTCATTATATACATTATTAAGTTTAAAGACACTATATTATATAGACGTTATAATGCTGTGGAACAGAGTGTTTTCTGTTTAACTCAGCTTAAATATGTTGGGTTTGTGTGTTTATGTGACTGAAACAAAATAGAACTCCAGGTATGTTTTTGATGAGGAAACTAAATTACAACATAGATCAGAAAACAGAGCAATATGGGCCCTTTAAATTCCTCTTACTGAGTAGTAGTTTCTTTACTTTCCTTACTTTTTTATTCTTACTTGACTAATTTCTCAGACTACTCCTTTGTGCAGTTTTTGGCTGCTCTACCAACCTCTTCTCCCTGCTTCTCCGCTCCATTGGCTTTGTTATCTGGTAAAGAATGCATACGCATGAACATTCCAATACAGTCGAAACTCCTGCACTCAAGATGTTTCCAAGAAGCTGTTGTACATTAGTGAAATATTTATATCCAGACGTCAGCCAGGAAAACCTGCAAATCTCCACCACCAATAGTCTCTGGTCTTTCTCAGGGAGTTTGGATCCAGTCTGAGACACAAACTCAAATCAGATGACCTGGAATTTACGACGTGTAAGGATGCACCAATCAATCTGTCACTTCTCTTGGCAGTTTGGAGCGATAGATGTATCTGCAGAAAATGTAGTGTGTGCAGGGATGAGCTTGAATAGTGCAGTCTAAAGCATTTTATGAGGTTAGACTTAGACAAACTTTATTGATCCACAAGGGAAATGACTTGGACACAGTCGCTCACGCAAAACAATATATTACAACAACAAAGAGTAAAAAATGGTAATAATAAATTCTAAATATGTAGCACTAAAATAGGTAATTATATATATTTTGTGTAGGTAGTAAAAACAGAAATGTAGTAATATTAATACAGTATATCACAGTTATATACAAGAGGTCATAAGATAATAAAAAGGTTCATTTTGAGTCATACTGAAGTAATAAAGTATGGATGTAAAGGTTTAGGTTTGGCAGAGAGAGGCTCTTCAGGGATATTACTTCAGGGCATTTTATGTGAAATGGCAAAAAAGAAAAAATGCTGTATACAGGCAGAAGTAGCTGTAGTCGTAGTAGTAGTAGTAGCAGCAGCAGCAGCAGCAGCAGTAGTTGTAGTATTAGTAGCAACAGTAGTAGCAGCAGCAGCAGCAGTTGTTGTTGCAGTAGTAGCAGTAGTAGTAGTAGTAGTAGCAGTAGTAGTAGCAGCAGCAGCAGTAGTGGTTGTGGTAGTAGTAGCAGTAGCAGCAGCAATGGTAGTGGTAGTTGTAGTTGTAGTAGTAGTAGTAGTAGTAGTAGCAGCAGCAGCAGCAGCAGTAGTAGTAGTAGGCAGGATTCTCTGGCAAACAACAGCATGCTGGAGTGAACTGTGAGGCGCGCGTTTTTTTTCACTGTTTAACTCTCTGACTTAGAGCATTTAATTCTTTTCTCTGAGATTTTACAGGAGCCTGTAATGTTGTATTTCAAGCCTTTGTGACGAATCATGTGTTTCTCTGTTGCCAAGTTCAAAAGTAAAAAGTAACACATTCTCAACCCAAACCCAAACATTAAACCTAACTGTTACCTAAATGTTATTACAGTTTGTTAGACAGTGCAACATTTTCCTTAAAGTGGGACTAAACACAACGATTCCCCCCACAACCACATTGCATAAAGCACCAAAACTGGGCAGTGTTTGGAAAACTTAAGAAAAGAACAGATGGTATAAAAACAGTGTAACTGGTCTAAATATGAGTTCACTGGATAGTCGTCCCTGATTTGGTACTGTACAACTGCAAGTTTTCAAGGTAGCACTGGCTTGGAAGCATGAACGCTCAAAACGCACAGGATGCCCTTGATGCATGAACACATAGACTTTGTATATAAACCCGACACCCTGATGCGCTGCTCTGAACGCAGATATCCACACTTCAAACCTCAGCCCTGTATCAGAAACACTCGGATTTAATCAGGGCAGTCATGGGTGATGTCATGTGGTACTTGACATCACAGTGGCAACTGGAAAAGTTATACCTGTACGTACACTGTGTGCTGCACTTATGCACTTTTACTGTTTTGGTGTGAACTGGGGGTTAGTCTGTCTACATCTCCAAAGCTCCAACTGCTCTGCACCACCCTGTGATGTAATGAAGTGGGCGGCTACATTTAACCTTCAGTTCAGTAGAGATGGGCAATTCCAGGGAATACTAGAATCATTTATTCTAGTGAAGGTGTATAGAGTTAAAAAACACAGAAGAGCTCCTCTTGTTTTACCACATGACATTACACGTTTTTATGGGAGTTTTTATGTTTGAAGAACTCAGGATCTCAGGACTCAGGATTAATCATGAGTGAATGAAACAAAAAAGTAACAAAAAAGTAAGAAACAACATTATAAGATGGGTCAGAAAACAGCGCCATTTCGGCCCTTTAAAGACGTAGATGCAGTGTCCATTTGACCAACTTTGTATTTCTTACGAACCCAAATAAACATTAACGAGTATTACAATTTAAGAGCTGTCACCAAAAACCCGTGACATTTCTATTATTCTAGCTCCAACTACTCCCTTTGGACTTCAATCCCGCTCTTACTCCCACAGCTCACAGTATCGTGTAGCCCCAGAGCGGAGCCATAATCAGTGGATCAACACACTGTCAGGAGGTAGACAGTCTTGGCCGCTGCTGTTGGCGAGTGTTGCCAGAGCTCCATGTTTCGCAGGACAGTGGGTCATGAGGGACAAATGATGGAGGGGTGTTCAAAGCAGCGGATCGGCTCTCGCTCAGTCCATTAAACTGCTGCTAATTAGACAACACAAAAACGCACAGCAAGATTTTTGTTGAAAAGTTTGGCCAAATTTAAGTATTTTGTTGAGTGTGAAGGATTAGCATGTATTCATACTAATGAGGGCGCTAATTCAAAATGCAGTTCGCAAATTTAGTTTAGTTTTATGATATGCAAGAAAAAATGTTGCGTTTTGTTTCATTCACACATTTTCTTCCACTGCGTTTTTAAACTCCATACACTTTCACTAGAATCATTTGGAGAATTTCAGCCTTGGAATCGCCAATCTCTATCGAACAAAAGGCAAAAGGCAGATGTTAGCATAAAAACTACTGCTATATGAAGTCACAAGGTGGAACAGAGCATTTTGAGATTTGGAGAATAATGCAGAATTACTGTGGGAATAAAGTAAAACACAGATCCAGGTAGGTGTTTGATGTGATAACGACATTCCAACATGGCTAAAAGCTTCCAGTAGTAAATTTAGTGTAATATTTAATCTTTGGCGCTGGTGGTGATGAAGGATGGGAGATGGAAAGAAGAATATCAAATGTGCAAGGTCTACGATACAGATCTAACCAAAATGCATGCACTCATCTGACCCCCATCAACTTTACACTACAGAGGCAATAAACAGCTACAGCCCACATGTTGTCCTTGGCAGAAAACCACCACCCATTGGCACGCCGGAGCAAGAACGACCCAGGGCGGCAGGCACAGCACCAGCGCAGCTCCACACGGGCTGTTCAAGCTGCGAAACTCCAGCTCCAACAGTGAGAAACGAGTCCCCCCATTGAGGTACATCTTCACAAATGTACAAAGCAGTTTTCAAAGGTCCTTTATTACACAATTGACTCCTGTGAGCTTTAAACCATGTTATAATGTTGTTATGTTTGATCTCCAAAACTCAAAATGCTCTGTTCCACCTTATGATGTCACAAAGCAATAGTTTTCAAAGGTAACAGCTGCACTTTACTTTTCGTTTAGTTGAGAAAGGAAATTCCAGGTCTGAAATCATTTGAAGGATTTCCTGCACATGACATCGCAAAGTGGAACAGTGTTGTCGATTTAAGCGAAGAAATCAGCCTAAATTTGTAGGATTTGTGTGTTAAACATGTGCAAATGGAACAAAACACAACTCCAGGTCTGTTTTTGATGAGGAAACAATATTATAACAGTTATATTATATATACTGTTACGACCGAGCTCTGCTGGGGTGTGGGAAGTAACAAAAAAAAAAAAAAGGTGCAAAATGGAATAAATAAGTAATGTTTAATTAACAGGAGTGTAAAAGGTTAAATTAACAAAACACGATAAAATATATACAGAAAATAAACCAAGTTAAGAACAAAATAACAGGATTAACATAAAACAAGTTTTGTGCTAAAAATGGGTCACGTGAGTTCACAAAAATTAGTGATTAAACTAAGGGACACATAAAACTAAACCACAAATGTCCCAAAAAAAAACCCCACAAACCCACAAACAGAATTGAGTGACCAAATCCAAAAAGCATAAATAAGAACTAACTAAACAAAACCGAGTGTCTCAACCACACAGAAAAGTCACGTACTAGTACAAGTACAAGTACAAACAGAGTGACTGCAAATGAAACACATTGGCACTGGCCACAAAGGCCACAGCCCTGAACAGGAGCTGTGATCTTCTAAATAGGGGGAGGAACCTGGAGGCGGGGCCAGGTGAAAGGGATGCTCCACCAATCAGGGACCAGGTCTCAGGCAGCAGGAACTAAATGGCAGCAAAACACCAAAATCCAAACTGAAGGCCTGGGGCTGTAACAATCACAATCCTGTTTTTCGGTCATTACCCAAAGCTCATGACCATCGGTGAGGTGAGGAGCAAAGATTGAGCGGTAAATCTCGAGAGCTTTGCCTTTCACCTCAGCTCCTTCTTCTTCACTGCAACAATCACGAACTGGGCCATCTGCTTTTGCAAATGAATTCTGGTTTGCGCGTTATTGGGCAGGACACTCCATCCACCTCTCTTCTGTGACTAATCCATGAGTGAGTGATCGGAGGTGGCTGGAGGATCTCTTGGTGCAGATTGGCAGCCACGTCAGCCCTGGGGCAGCTGTGTGAAGTAAATAGCATGTCAAGTCCATTATAAATCCAGAATGTTGTTAGTTATTACAGTAAAACAGACAGTTTAGCTAATCTGGCAAAGGGGCCTTCATGTACTATACTCAAATGATCTTTTTTTCACAATTTGATCCTAGTTTTTGGTTGATTTTAATTATAGGACCCAAATGATAATTTTTTCCATTAATCTTGAGGTCATAAAGTTACCTTCACATCACAAGCACACCTGAAATTGTGTTTTGTTTTATTTACACATGTTAAATACACAAATCCTGCAAATTTAAACTGAGATGTTTTGTTTTTTTAAGAGCTGGAGTGTTCAGAGTGTAGGAAGTCTGGGAGTCCTTGCTTAGACTGTTGCCCCTGGATAAGCAGAAGAAAATGGATGAATAGATGAAAAACACCCTGTTCTACGTTGTGATGCCATGTCATTATACAGGACATTGCTCTACTGTGTTTTTACACCTTCACTAGAATCATCTGGATGCTTTTAGTCATGGAATTGTCAATGTATCTAAAGGTAAAAAGTAGTTGTTAACCTGAAAACTACCACTTCAAACACGTGTCAATGGAACAAAACACAACTTCTGCTATCATTTTAATTACGTAACAACCTTCTAAGACGGTTTAAAGCTCACAAAAGTCAATTTTGCATAACAGAGTTGCATTATATTCCATTGAAAGCAAAATAAATCCGAAACGCCAGTCCAAACAGCCCTCGCCATAAAAAGTGATCCAATTGATGCCACATTGCTAACACGCGAACACAACAACTAATCAGCGAATGCCAGCGAAACCAGCCTCCTTCTACGCCTTTTATACGCTTCATCTGGTACACAAGCAGCAGGGTCCGGGGGTGGATGAGAGAGGAGAAGCCAGCAGCCATGAATAATTGAAGTTCACAGGGGCAGGTTGGTGTCACATGGCTGCCACACTGATTGACATGTTAATAACATTTGTCACCACACAGAGCTCCTGTCAGCACCTGTCGGCCCTGAGCAGCCCATCTTTGCATCATCGTAATTGTAGCCAAGGTAAGGCTATTTATAAGGTCTGCGGGTTACACGTAACAGAAGTGGACCTTGACCTTTCGAATATTAGAGTAGAAAATTATATAAGAAGCAGCTTGTTTTAAAAGGTGAGGTGATGTTTTTAAGCGCAGTGTCTTTAAAGGTCCTATATTACACAAATTTGACTCTCGCAACCTTTAAGCCATGTAGAATGTTGTTACTGCCTCAAATACATACCTGGAGTTATCAGATGAAGAGAAGAAGTAGAGCGCTTCTTCACTGGGTCATGAAAAGAGTCAAATGTGGCAGAACAGGTACTCTACAAGGGTTGAACTTATTAAAAATGTAAAGGTGGGTAGCGTAAAGGTACAAACCCGAGGCCCACTGACTGAAAATATTAAAAGACCCTGCTGGTCCAAATGCATTGGCGTCCCTCTATGCAATAAAGAACTTTTAACCTCTTAATCCCCAAGGCCTATTTAATAAAGAACTTTTAACCTCTTAAGCTCCAAGGCCTATTTCTCAAAATTACCAGTGTTTGATATTTTAAGGTATTAAACTGCAACTACATGGCCTACATGAGCAAACAAGGTGTCATATAAAAGGCAAGACCTTGTAGATTACTGTGGTTGTGAAATTCTGTAAATAAATCATACTGGTTAAGAGAAATTCAAGTTGAAACACAATTTTTTTGGACGGCCATAATAAAATTCTAATATTCAGTCGGTGGTCTGGTTTGTACCTTTCCCACCTTTGCATTTTTGAGTAAGGGCAACATTCATTAAGATAGGTATAGTTATGTTTTGTTTCATTCATACGTTTGAGTAAGAGTAAGATAAGATATAGTTCTGTTAAGATATGTGTAGCTATGTTTTGTTTCATTCATACGTTTGAGTAATCCTTTATTACTAGTCTTCAAATGTCAAAACGCTCTGTTCCACCTCGCGATGTCATCAAGTGGGAGTTTAAGTTAACATTTACCGTTTAGTCCAGAAGAAATGTGCAATTCCAGAGCTGAAATCATCCAAATGTTTCTAGTGAAGGTGAGTTTAAAAACACAGTGGAGCTCTTCCTGTATTGCCACATTACATCAGAAGGTGGAACAGAGTGTTTTACGTTTGAGAGAAGAGTTCAGCTTAAATGTGCAGGGTTTATGTGTTAAACATGTGAATAAAACAACTCCAGGTATGTTTGTATGATAAAATCGAACAGAATATAGCATAAAATGGGCCCTTTGAGCTTTTATACACTGGCGTAAAAAGCATACCGTTGTTGTATCCTTATGCAAGACACTACACTTCGACCAGTCAAAGATGTTAATGGCGCAGACTGGGAGCCTCACTTCAGTCAGTCTACCTCAGGGCAGCTGTGGCTCGTAACTTTCCACCACTGAGTTTGGAGTGAATGAATAACGCAACGTAAAGGGCTTTGGGTGTCATGAAAGATTCTGTATAAATCCAATGCATTAGTTACATTTTAGAAGGGAAACAAAGCAATTAAAATCCCATATTTGGTAGATCAGAAGGAATTGATCTCTTAGGGAAGTTAAAGGAAAGCAGAGTCTGGGGAAGAGCGAGTACATATTGTGACTTAAACGTCTTAAAGAGTCTAAAAAACACTTACTGGGTCTTAATTCTGTTTAAATAATTCATACATTCTGTTGCTATTGGATTTAAAAACAGGAGTGACTGCATATCTTTCTCTTTCAAAGATAACAAAATAGTGGCCAAGCATCAGTGTAGTTTTACAATCCCAAATTTCATCGTCTGGAGCTTTGGAGATACAGAAAGACTAAATATAAAAGGTTATTCAAACATGGTAACAACATGATAACGTGGCTTAAAGCTTATAAGAGTCAATTTTGCGTAATATAAAGCTTTAAAAGACCTTTGGAGATAGAGACAGACTAAATATAAAAGGTTACAAAAACATGGTAACAACATAACGTGGCTTAAAGCTTATAAGAGTAAATTTTATGTAATATAAAGCTTTAAAATAGACAATGCGTAGGCCTGGAGACACAGATAGAGCTTGTTGAGTACATGCGACCCTCTTCTATAGTGAGGTCTTCGCTGACGGCAGCAGAACAAGGCTGTGCTGACAGTCTGAGTGCTCTTCCATTACCGTGTGGCACTGGTCCAGCCTCCGTCCTCATGTTTACAGCGTGTTGATGTGGCTCTGGAGGACACGATCTGCTGGTTTGGTCAAAGCCGAGCAGATTCTAGTTAGAAGTTGCATAATTGCTAAAGGAGCAGTAATGGCGCAGTTACAAACCCGAGACTTACATTTTCTTAAAGCAGAACGTTTATGCAAAATGGACTTTTCAGAGCTTAACCATGTTATAGTTGCTTTCCCTTCTCTTTTACTCTCTGAAAAGTTGTATTTGGAGTGATTTGTGCATGTTTGAGCTATATTTAATCGCTTCATTTCAAGACTCAATTTTGCAGATCAACCCCCATTTTTACCACTATCACTTGACCACTGCTCTTTATTCTCCAATGTAACTTTTTAGACATTGGATTCAGCAGCATTGTGTAGTCATTTTGGTGCAAATGGAGAAGTAAAGCTGTCCGTCACAGCTGCAGACTCTTTATTGTGATGTTTACTGCGACATCAGCTTCCACACCAGTTTTCTAATGGGGAAGTTAGTGGACTTGCTTCGTTTATTAAGTCCTTTTAGATGGATCTTGAGATGTAAAATATAAAATACAGAGGCTATAACTATATAGAAGCTCAAGCACAATGTGTTATTTAAAGAGGCAATATTACACTTCTCTGGGGTATTGATTGTTGAACACGCAACATATTTAGATCAGATGTTATTGTTCTTAAAATGTGAAATCGCCTCTTAGGATAATCGCCCAAGTCGTTTGTAAAGTTTTTCGTGAGAGATTGTAAGATGACTCAAACATGCCTGGATGACTAATAAAACCTCCTCAGGCATGTTTCTGGTGAGGAAACAATGCTGTAACATGGTGGAAAGCACCAAACGTTTTGCATATAGGGCCTCCAAGAACAAGAAATCTGGTCAATGGGGATTTAGATGTAGCTTTTGCAGACTCCAGCCATGCATGCCCACACACTGAGGTTTTACTTTATAGCATCATTATATAATTCATAAGAACAGTAAAGCCTATTTCTTGGAAAGAAGTGGGAATAAGAACATTTACATACTGAATTTACTGATACTATTATATTTTCAAGATATTGACAAAGCAACATCTCATCTGATCTCAGAAAATAAGCAGAGTTGGCAGTGGTTAGTACTTGAATAGGAGACCACTTTGAATAATGGTGCTATAGTGTTTGAGTAACCCTTTATTATTAGTCTGTCTACATCTCCAAAGCTCAAAATGCTCTGTTCCGCCTCGTGATCTCATGTAGTGGTAATTTTCAAGTTAATATCTGTTACTTATACATTTTGTTTAGCAGAGATTGGAAATTCTAGGGTTGAAATAATCCAAATGTTTCTAGTGAATGTGCATGGATTTTAAAACACTGTGGAGCATTTCCTGCATTACCACATGACATCACAAGATCCAAGAAAGTGTCTTATGTTTGAGAGAAGAAATCAGGTTAAAAATGGATGGTTTGTGCGATAAACAACTGTAAAAGAAGCAAAAACAAAACTCCAGTAAGTCTGTGATGAGGAACAACATTATAACTCGTATAATGACATAGCACGGGCCCTTTAATCTCGGTTCCTTTACAGTTGAGCAGGATTTAATACAAAAGTCAAACACTAAGTAATCCTATAACCTTGCAGACACCTAGAATGTGCCTCCAGTTTGCTCCATAGTCAAATGAGCCGTTTGAAATTAATCTGTCCACTCATGTATTACAAAGTGACATAAAACATTCATCAACAAGTCTGCGCAAATATGTTACTTTGTCTTTGAACTTGGCTGTTGAACCTAACCAAGCAAACTAATATACTCCTCATTCAGAGTTTGGTTTAAAGTGGAGCATAAGGACGGCTTCACACAGCGCTGGCCATTATTGCTTTGAAAGTTATAGCATCTTCAAATAAAATTATAGCATGGGAATTTTATAAAGGTCCTGCCTCATTTGCATCTTTATACCAGTTTAATCAGATTCGCCGTCATTCGCGCAACCGATCTCAGGACACAGCTCCAACGTGGGCGATGATGGACTGAACTAAAAGCAGTTTTAGTGTGTGGAATGGGAGGGCTATCATGTTATAAAACCTCATCAGGCATATTTTTGATGGATATATATGTCGTGCATTCAAGTTTGAGTAATTTAGCGATCTTTTCCAGGCCCCAATCGAACACTTAACAGTACAATTCTGTTCAATGCTCAGCTCACGCGACAATTTTCTATAAATATCTGCAAGACAATATACTACAACTACTGATACCATGTGCAGTAGTTTCATGCATGATAATTGTGTTGTGACAGCGCTCTGAAAGAAAAGTATGTGTGGGAAGAAAAGGGCAGGTAAAGTGTTAAAACCTAAATGACACCTCTTAAACATATTATGGATTTTCAAAACGCTACAATTTCAGCCAATGGGAAAATATTGTGCTCAATATAACACACAACGCTACTATAAAATGGTGGTAGAAGGGATTGAACCCCAAACCCCTAATGTTTCTCAGTTGTATCATAAATTTAAGTTGACGTTTGATATTGTAGGTTAGATTTATTCTTTAACCAAAGGAAAATGTTTCACGTTTTGAGGCGACATGTTCCACCTCCTTTTCCCCTTGAACGTGTTGGTCATTCTTCATCAGGCTCTGAGTGACTGACACGTTTAACCTTTAATTCTAATCATACTTGACCGAACTGAACGAGACTGAAACAAGAAACCGCTGCCACGTTTTAAAACTGCGGAGCGTTTACGAACTCTGGAATACAATAAAAAAATCATGGCCTATTGGCTCGATGCAAATAATAGTTAGAGAATTAAAAATGTGTCTTCTGCATTTGATCAATCTTTAAATCCAGCTGGAGCAATCTGTCAGGAGCAAAGTGCCACTCCCGGGAATCCATCCATCTTCAGATGTTGGGCTGGGCTTGGTCAGGACTACCTTAGCTGGATGATTTGGCATATTTTGGATTTATGGGCTAAACCAACATAAAAACAAGAACAGACATCTCGATTATACTATATATCACGCCTGAGTGTATGAATAAAGCCGTAAAACTCGTTCTCTTTAGGCTGCAGGTCGTCCAAAACAAAATATTGCAGAGTGTGGCAGATTTGAAACATGCTTTACGCCAAAAATGCTTCGTTCTATCTCTATTGTGCAGGTCTATTATATCGGTAGCCTACATCAGCACCTCCACAGTGAATTAACCTCCACACCTCCATCTCCTAAGCCCTCCAGGACAGGCCCTCTGCTCCTGGATGACCGCTAACCTGACTGCTAACTTAACTCATCACCTCAGTGGATCTATAAGACCAGAGGGACACACTGCGGCGTCGACACGAGCCCGAGACGAGCCATCCTCCACCGCCCCGGCCCGTTACCCTCTCAGCGTGGAGGGGACGGGAGGAAATGGGACGAGCGAGGGGAGGGTGATGAGTGATGTGCCCAGCGGAGTGGCACCCTCTGAGGCATGGATATAAAGGGTGTCAGGGCTTTCATGTCACATTCTCTGGTGAAGGGGTAAGCTGACAGCGAGGAGGGAGCCATACTTGCACTACAAACCGGGATTAGTGGGGTTTTTTTATGTGCTGGGGGAGAAAAGGTCATACGTAACTTTCTTTTTATGCTCACGCACAAAGCATACAGCCAGGCTATTGTGACAAATGACCGCATTTTTATAAAGCACTTCGACGCAAAGCACTTTACATCAAGGAACTACTCACCCGTTCACACACACTCATACACCAGTGTACACAGACAGCGGGGTGAGGTAGGTTAAGTGTTTTTCCAAGGATACAACAACAGTCTTCATCTGTGGGAGCTGAACTAGTGCTGCCGTGATTATTTGACATAGTTGGTGCAATCGAATATGAAAATTCATCGACGATTGTTTTTTTGCTGAATATTTGCTTGTCTGCGTTCATGTAATTCCCCTCCACACCACTAGTCTTTGCTATGTGCACCTTGCTGACTCTCCCCCCCCTTCCCTGTTTTGAGATAAGAGCGTCAGGGCTGCTCGCACACATTTGGCCGTCTTCACACGCTCTCTCGTCATACTTCTGATTTCACACGCTGAAAACCTATTTAATCTCTCTGGTCTTTGCATCAGCTCAAACACTTGCGATACACAGTTGAACAGCGTCCTCCCCATGACAAACCTCATGCTCGCGTTTTTGGGAAAGTTGGCGGCCCTGGAGCGGCAGGCGAGTCAGAATCAAACTTGAGGCGGGTTTTTTTTCCGAATAACCAGTTTATCGAATGTGCAAACACAGCAGAGATAACAGCAAGAACCTCTGCAACTCACATGATTAAAAAAAAAAAATTTTTGCTGAATATTTGCTTGTCTGCGTTCATGTAATTCCCCTCCACACCACTAGTCTTTGCTATGTGCACCTTGCTGACTCTCCCCCCCCTTCCCTGTTTTGAGATAAGAGCGTCAGGGCTGCTCGCACACATTTGGCCGTCTTCACACGCTCTCTCGTCATACTTCTGATTTCACACGCTGAAAACCTATTTAATCTCTCTGGTCTTTGCATCAGCTCAAACACTTGCGATACACAGTTGAACAGCGTCCTCCCCATGACAAACCTCATGCTCGCGTTTTTGGGAAAGTTGGCGGCCCTGGAGCGGCAGGCGAGTCAGAATCAAACTTGAGGCGGGTTTTTTTTCCGAATAACCAGTTTATCGAATGTGCAAACACAGCAGAGATAACAGCAAGAACCTCTGCAACTCACATGATTAAAAAAAAAAAACGTTGAAAATAAGTGGAAAGATTACCGTATTTTTGGGGCTATAAAGTGCACTGGATTATAAGGCGCAGTATCAAATAATATGTCAGTTGTGTCATTGTCCACACATAA
>KN490298.1:19073-37091 GCA_000787155.1 Scartelaos histophorus
TAGCTCATTTTCGAACCCTCTCGGCTGTCCGCGAAGGCGTCGGGAAAGTTCCAATTAAAATTAAAATAAGCTCTTTTAACAGCTCTCTTAAATTGACAAGCGAACAATGATTTTCGAATTGCTGTCTGTCAAAAGGTCCCCGGAAAACCTCCTCTTGATAAGGCCCAACGCAGCCAATTAGTAGCGGAGCAGGCCAGCAGACGGTAATGATCTTCCAGGGCTCCCTTAAGATGTGGCGTGGACACTTATTGCAAATTACTGACAAAAGAGCCGCGCTGTATTGATGAGCGGGGGAACAGCCTTGGCGTTTCGTGTTCCCATCAGGTGAACGAGGACCAAGCGGAGAGCCCGGCGCCTGCGTATATGTGTGTGTCTCTCCCTCCCACTTTGCGGCCATAATGCGTACAGGTTTTATCCCATCTTTCCGGCCCCCCGCTGCTTCATATACTCCCAGAGACGCTAGCCCTCCTGACATGCTAGGGAAATGCTAACGCGCCGAGGTGCAAGGCGGCGTCAGATCATCAATAATGTCTACGGGTTTACCATCCTCTTCTAATTATAGCGTGGACTCTCTCAGGGCTGCGGCAGGCTTCGGGGCACATCCTTAATTGAGCGGGGCTAGATTTCCTCGCCAATTTTTTTTCTTCTTCCCCGACGCCCGATTGTTTACAGTCCTTGAATCTGATTGAAAAGAATCAAAAAGGATTGTCGGAGATTGCTACGCCGCGTAGTTGGTATGCAGGAAAGGGGAGATAAATAGAGGGGATTCTTGCTGGTCAGGTAGGGATTTAGATTTGAAGGCCGACGCGTAGCCAGAGGTCATATCATTTATTCCTAGCATTGACGCTGCTCTATATGCTGCAATACTTACCTTATTATCGCATATACTCGCACCTGAGGGCCAAACACTATAGCTAGCCAGCGCGCCAGTCTCTAACTAGCGCTCTTCACCTCAATTATGGGAGTTAATGAATAGATAATCACGTCTTGCATTTAAATACGCTGTTTTAGTACGTTGTTGTGGTTGCGCTTTCTCCTCCTTGTCTCCGGGGAGCGCTGTCGAACGCTCTGAGGCCATGTTGGATTTTTTTTTTTTTTTGGAGGAGTCTTGATTCTCGCACCGCGCTCTAGGCTCGGTAAAGAAGGTGTTGACCTCGGTGACCTGCGCTTGCTAGCATCGGTGCTGCTGCAGGGTCAAACGGGCAGTATAAGGGTAGTTTCCTCTAGTTATACGTTGGTGGTAAATGACGGATGAGAAGTGCGCGGAGTTGGACAGAATGCAGGGCTGGTGTAGAAAGAGGTGTTTGGCATTTTGCTTAAAGATATAACTCTTCAAATCTCATATGTTTCTTCACTCTACATATCGGTATAAGCTCTACATAAGAAGACGTGGGAAGTTTGCGCTCTCTCATAACTTTGGAGCTGAAAAGTGAAGTCAGAAAAGGGTTTACTGCCATTGTCGGCGAACATAATTCACAAACTAGTGCTTTAGCATCATGGTGAAAATAGTGAAAAATAAAATAAAACATTAAGATCAAATAAAAGGCATGCATTAAATAAGCTATTAGAAATTGAATTAAGTTTGACTACCAAAATAAATATAAATACTAACAAGTTTTTGAGACCCACAATATACAAGCAAAAACTAGCAGTAACATTATAACACGTTTACTTAGAGATCGACTTTTTTTTTTTTTTCATGGTTTATATCTATACTTTAGAATCCAAAGAAGACATCAGCTGTGCCGATATTTTTTTGGTTGATATCCAGAGTAGATTTTGATTATTTCCACAAATTATGTCATATAAGTTTACTCCAAACTTACCCACAGACTTCTTTTTTTTTTTTTACCACAAACCTAAGTGAGAAGAGCGGAGTCCACAAACCTGTGTGAGAGGAGTGGAGAAAAATAAAAACTTTAAGTGCACTTTTTACGCAGGTCTGTGTGTCTACATGAACTTCAGTGTATTCGTTCAGGACAGTCTTAAGTGTTCAAAAGTATACATTTTTTATAATGTCAACATTACATTAATCAGAAGTGCATTATGTAACCTACAGTATAAAGTACCTCTGAGTGTAATGAGTACTATAATACAACGGATAAATAACATTTTCACAGAGATGGACAAGGGGCAAAGCCCTGGAAGTGGCAATTTCTACTGAAGTAAAGGTAAATGGTAACAGTTACTACTGCTTCATGACACCACAAGATGGAATGGAGCATTGTGGCCTTTGGAGATGTAGACAGACTAATAATAAAGGGTTACTCAAACATGTGTGAATGAAACAAAACAACTGCAGGTATGTTTTTGATGAGCAAACAACATTATAACATGAGTAAAAACTCACACAAATCCATTTTGCATAATATAGGAGCTTTAATAGGACCTTTAATAGAGCCTATGTCACAGAGCAGTCAGAGCAGATGTGTCACTGCTCAAACCGCTCATTGACTCATCACTTACCATGATCACAAGTCTAGCTCTACACATTTTGATACCACCATGTCTCGCCTGTGTGTGTGCTGTTGTAACATGCCCTTAAACTCTCATCTCTTTGTATTCCTCCAAGATCTTTCTTCACTCCGACTCCCTCCATCTTTTTGTCACTGTGACTGGCATGCACTTTGACAGGTGGAGTTTAAAACGCCGCAAAATTGTGGATGGAAAATTGGCTGGGCTCTATGTGTTGCCTTGGGCTGTGGGCTGCGCAGACACAAGAACAGTGCTCTGTGTCAAATGCTTATCAAAGGCTCTGATTAAGCGGCCGCACTGTTGAGGGCCAATGCTATCTGACCGGACTGCAAAGTCTATCTGAATATCATATGCTCTTTGTTGTGGCATGAGAGAGACCCGGGCTTCTATGTGTTGTTCGCACTTCCCTCTGTCTCCTCAATCATTCTTTTTCTCTTCATTGCTGCAGGAGAAAAAGACGCTACGCCCTCCTCCTCTTTTTGGTTGTTGTAGCGCAGGATGGCTGGACGACTTCCCCTGGCCATAGCTTTCTGCTTTGTTTCAAAAGGGCAAGTGTGTGTGTGTGTGTGTGTGTGTGTGTGTGTGTGTGTTGTGTGTGTTTGGCCTGCGGAGGGTTGCCACGGGCGATTCTCAGCTCGCCGCTCCATCACCGCGGAGTGGCGAGCTGGCTAACGTCTCCTGACTGCCTACACACACATAGTTGTGTCGTACAGTTTATCACAATAGAATCGAAATCGCAATTTGAATTGGTGTAAGTGTGAAATTGCAAAGTCTTCAGTTGTTTAAATCAACATTTTCTCCCAGTTTTCCCACTGGATACGACCCAAACATACCATCAAACCCGAGAAGCAATGGTCCTATAAGGAAAAATATAACTATTTTCTAGTCAATAGAAGTTATAGTTAATAATGTTTGTATTATAATGAATCTAGTCTAGTCTGGAGTTATTTTTTCACACTCCCTGAGAATCTTTTGGGACCCAGATTTCAGGTCTTGACTTTCAGCTTGAGAATGTCTGGTTTAGATAATAAAATGTCTTAAAAAACAAATTCTCCTGCCTTTATAAAAACTTACCTTATACCTGTAGTTTAGACCTTCATGGGAGTCTTGCATTAGTTTTTCATATTTCAGTCGTTTCTCATATGTTTAAAATGTGGACTCTGAACAGAACTGTGATTTTACTACTTTTTAAGAATTGCATTTGCGATTATCTTTAAAAATGAGGATTCTGTTCTGAAATCACAATGCAAACGTAAGTCTTTATCGTATCACTTAAGCTTTGAGAAAAGATCGAGATATGAACTGATAAACTAATGCGAGGACTTGACTTCCTTTTCTTCCTCTTCCTCCCTTTTCTCTCCTGTTTTCCTCCTTACTAACTTTTTCCTCCCTCTATCCTCTTCATCTTTCTCTTCTTCCTCCCCATTCCTCTCTCTCCTTCTTCTTTTTTCTCTCCATCTCGTCTTTCTCTTCTTTTGCTCCTCCATCCTTCTTCCCCTTCTTTCTCCTCGCAGGTTGCCCTCTCTTCCCTCCTCCTTCCTTCCCTCTATCCTCTCTCTCTTCCTTCCACCCCTCTTTTCCTCCGCCCTCCTCGCCCTTCCCGGTCCGAACGCCGATAATGCGCTTTGACTCCTGGCTGCACATTTACGGCTCTTTTCATGTTAGCGGCGTTAGCTCGTACGGCGGCTAGCGGCGGAACGCAGACGCCTAGTGACAGGGCATCCGGGCCGAGCGGCGAGCCTGTCAGGATCCCTCACACGCTAATGATTTCCCTTTAGTCTATTTTCTGTCTCATTGGCCGTTTCCTTCAAAAACAAAATTGCTCATTTAAATTCTCGTGCCTGGGGCTTTCTGGTCTTCAAATATTGTTGGAAAGTGAACGGATTAGGCGAAATATGCTTTTTTAAAATGTTAATATATTTTCTGGTTCGCTTTCTCCTCTTGAGGCCAATTAGGGAATATCTGCTGGCTGCATTAAAGTCAAACTGACATCCCCAGCTATAATTACACCGCGCTTGAAACCCAACTTCGGCGTATGCTAGCGGTGACACCAGACTCGCGCTGCCATCTTTTGATCATTTAATCATTGCTTGCTTTCTCTCCCTCTCTTCTCGCTGCTCCCGATCACGTCACCTTGTATTCTTTGCGTGGCGGTGTCTTTTCATTCTCCCACAGTTCATTAGCGACATCATGCTAGCAGAGGGCCTTCAGGTGCGCGCAGATTGTTTACACTCTGTTGGCTGCATTTACATAGTGTTGTGGCTGTCTCGCGAGTGATGCCGTGGCTAATGTTACAGTAGCGGGAAGGGGAAAACAATCGGTCAAAATGTAGCGGAGGTTTCTAAAGCCGACTTTGAGATTCCGATGTTTTATTTTAGGAAATTTGTCTGAGTTATCAAAAGTTACACTGTCGACCAAGTTTGGAGTCCAGTGCCGGCAAATCCAACCTTCAAACTGAAAATAAGTCCAGGTGAAAACATTTTCTACTTTCAACTCTCTGTACTTTGTCATTATTTCTAAATGTCTTAAAGGTGCACAATGTGACTTTTGGTCTCCATGGAAATGTTATTGCCTTGTTTGGGATGTTGCACAGTAAAGTATAAAAGAGTCAATTTTTTGTAATATAGGACCCTATATTACATAAAATCGACTCTTTAAGCTTTAAGCCTTTAAGTCATGTTCTAATCTTGTTCGCTCATCAAAAACAGACCTGAAGTTGTGTTTCGTTTTATTCACACATGTTTAACCCTCTATTATTGGTCTGTCTACATCTCCAAAGCTCAAAATGTCTGTTCCACCTTGTGACATCATGTAGGGGTAGTTTTACTTTTAATTCAATAGAGATTGGCATTACCAGGGCTGTAATTATCCAGTGATTCTCGTGTAGGAATTTGGAGTTTAAAAACTCAGTGGAGCACTTCCTGTATTACCACATGACATCACTAAGTGCAACCGAGTGTTTTCAGTTTGAGAGAAGTAAATGTAATTTGTGTTTGTGTGTTAAACATGTGAAACAAAACACAACTCCAGGTATGTTTTTGGTGACAAAACAAAATTATGACATGAAAAGAGTGTAATATGGGCCCTTTAAATATATCTTTCAAACTTTTATTTAGGTATTGCTCAAAAATACCTCAGATAAACAAAACAAAAAGCAGTGGATCTGTGGAGAGTGTTCTCCCTCTCCACAGGCCCGACCTGTGCATTGGCTTGTGGTGTCAGCTTGTTTTTCTGGAAACAGATCAGTACGATATAGAAACAAAGACTAAACTTTAAGTTTAGTTTGTTGTCAGCAGTGGTGTGACAGCAAAACTCTGGGCTCAAGTTTAATGCCGTCCTGTGGAACATGCCATCTATGACAAGCAGGTGGCAGACCCTTCACCAGAAAAGGTACCAGTCTACCTTTTTATTTAGTATTAAAATGTATATATGATTTATATATGACAAAAGTGAAATATCTGAAATCATCCAAATAATCCTGGGGAAAGTGTATGGAGCACCTCCTGTATTACCACATGACCAGAGTGTTTTCTGTGTCAAAAAAGAGCTCACCCTGTGTGTTTAAGTGTGTTAATAAAACCAAACACAACTCCAGGTATGTTTTAGATGAGGAAACAATATTATAACACAGGTCAGAAAATTGCATAATATGGGCTCTTTAAAGTCATTTCAGGACTTAAATCTACAACAAACTATTGAATCCAAACTTACAAATGTTCATTTTCCCCAAAAAACAAGTACTTTTAGTGTTTCTATTACTCAGTGTTTGAGATATTCTTTTGCAGTAGCAGTTGAGCACATAGTTTGGAGTAAGTTGTTTCCAATAGTGCTTATACCATATTCCATACTGTGTACTTCCAGATGGAGCATATGCATGTTGCTAATGTTGTCCTTTCCCATAAATCCCGTGTCATTTCAAACCTCTTTTTCATTTGTTGCTTGACGTTCCTTAAAATTGCCACGTTTCTTTTTTCATGTCCCCGGCACATTACAGCACAAAGTAGGGCCCTTCTTTTCATTTGACACTCGTAGTTTTCAGATCAGTTTTGCAGAAGAGAGGAGCGCTTTTGACACATGCAGAATTCCACTAGTGTCAGGCTGTCATGGCAACTTTCTCCTCTCAAACGTATACGGGCGGTGGGGAGGCGATGCCACTGATTTTGAGGGTTCTTTTTTCTTTTCTTTTTTTTTCTTTTTTGCGCGCGTCAGTTCAGATGAAAGCCCGGCTCATTCTCGTCCACCGCGTTTAGACCCCGACAGCTCCACAATAGTGACGCCAATCAGCTTAATGACCCCGTGATTGGTGGGAGTGGTTAGCTGGTGTTGTACACCGTCAGTCTGCTGCTCTAAAGGGAAGATTGATGCTTACTGGACAACATGGGACAATAGAATCCAGGCAAAATTAAATACACACTCAAATTATTGAATTAGTGAGATTACAAAACACAACTGAGGATGGAATGAATGATTAATGAAAACACTGTATTCTCACATAGCACCACTAGATGTATTTTAAGGAATAAGTAGACTTCAAATGTGCATTGCTGGTGGAGGGTTTATTGGTCCAACTTAAAGCTGACATGGCTCAACAAACACTAAGTAACTCTTTGTAATTAGATCCTGCAGTTATAACACACCATACCACTCTACCATGCACAGGTAGGTGTTAAAATAAAGTGTATACCTGTAACTACTGTCAAAATCAATCAATCAAACCATATTAAATCAATCACTCGACTTCAGTTTTCCTGCACTGGTCAGTCACTGCTCCAAACAGTTGGATTGGTCCCATTCATAGAATACATTTTAGTACAATAAGGTGTAATTTAAACCTTTGCCACCAAGATGAATTCTCACGATATTTGTGAGATCACAAACGCAAAAAAATCATCTGACCCCCTCCCGCTGTTGTGACTGGGCCTGGACCATCAGTGTTTCAGACCAATCACAGGGCGGCATTGTGGTTTGGGCCAAATGTGAAGTGTCCAAACAAACCAAAACAAATATTTCAACACCAATGGACACACTTCAGCTTATTTTAGCCGAAATTCAGACTTTATTTTGAAAGCGAAGGAAGCGTTGTGAATTCACGGAGGCAAATATGCATCGTGACATTCCGTTTTCCCAGTCACTTTCAGCAAAAAGACATTCCAGACTGACACACGTTTAGAACTCAGTATCGAATACATTTAACAATTTGACATTTCCATAGAACCCAACACCAATACACTGTTGATCTCAGTCCCCTCCTGCCCTCCTGCCCCCTCTGCTCCCCTCTGTTGCATTGTTTGGGCCTCGCGTGTCTCCAGGTAATGGGAAATGGCACGGCCCCCTCCCCGACGCCCCGCTCCGGATTACCTATGTGAAGCGTGAACGTGTTTTTCGGGAATGGCACATCAGGAGAGGGACTTGTAATTATTTGTGCGCTGCCATCAGGCTCGATCAATCATTGGCTGGGTCCGGCGCTCCCAGCCATGTGCCCGGCCAGCAGCGACCCTCGGTGACTGACAGCTTTGGTAATTAAGAGATTGTATAGAGCTCTTTCCGACTGTTAGAACAACCTTGTCAGGGCCGGCACACTCGAATCAATGCTCTCCCCGATGTGGTCTCTCAAGCATCCCGGCATCACCCTGGAAGGAAAAAGACATGCTAAGAAATCTGACCTCTGAGGCCAAGGGGTAGTGGCTGGGTTTTCTGAGCTGCAGTGATCGCGCTGTTGTGGTAGCAGGAGTCATTGCATTAACAGTATTTGTATGAACTTGTCCCCTATAGGAAAATGTGTCTTCTGCATTTGACCCATGCTTCAACTGGTGCTGTTGGACAACCCGTCAGGAGCAGTGGGCGTCGAGAGTACCTTGGCTTACAGGGCGTGTATCAGGTAAGACTGGGCCACATGATAATGCTGGTCATATTTTGTGACATTACGGATAATTGGTTTTCCTCTCAGTTGGGGCTAATTGGCTAATAGTTGGCTAATTGCTATTGGGGTTCTATAGAGATGAAAATACATGGAGAGCAAAAAAATTATGTATAGCTTCAACTTAAATAACTTAAATAGCTAGAAACAAGTAAGTACAAATATAAAAAGCTACTGTTGCAGCAGCTTTAGGTATATCGTCATTACATCATTACATCACAAATTTCCTGTATGTCATCATGTAGATTTTTGGTAGAGATGTGTGGTTGATGTACCAGTATTGCATAATTGCTCTGAGAATTCAATTCAATTCAATTTACTTTTGTATAACCCAAAATCATAACAACAGTTATCTCAGCGGGCTTCACAAAGTTGTTAAATTAGCATGTCAGAGAATGAAGCAGAATAAGAAAAAAATTATAATAATTAATTAATACTTCAAAAATACAGAATGTCCAACACTAAGCAGGCAAATGGATAATTGTTCCAGTGTCTCCTGTCCTTAGAGCCTCCTTCTTTGGCAAGGAAAAACTCAAGAAAAAAAAAAAAAACAGTGGGAAAAAAACAAGAAACCTCGAGGAGAACCACAGTGAAGCCCAAGCCCAAGCCACATGCTTAGGAAATACTTTACAAATGTACAGTTTATGTCAAACAAACATGGCGGCTTAGGAGGAAGTTAAAAAATAAATGCAATTAACACAAAGGACTGACAAACAGCACGGATTTCTGCTGAAGAAGTTGTTCTGAATGATAGAATTTTGGAGAAAATGTATTCTGCATTTGAGCCACACGTGCTGCTGTGGTTGGACTGTCCCAAGTTTGGACGGAGGTTTTTCTTGCCCTGTAGTTTAATTCCAGACCTTCCATGTCCATCCAGGATTGCTGTCATGACACTACATTTCAAACTCAATTTCAGCACTAAGGAATAGACCTCATAATGATCATTAAAAGCACTTCTTTAGACAATAGAATGTGATTTTCAACATTAAATTATCGTACTAAATTACTACTACAGCTGCTATATTACCATGTGGCCTTATATCTGTGTATTTTCTCAGTTGTTCCACTTGTTCTGATACAAGATTATTCTAAATCTATTCAGGAAAGGTTCATTTCTGTCCCGTGAATGACTTTTATACTATTGATACTTGCTCAAATCAGTATCTAATTTAGTTTTGGTATCAATTAGTGTCATATTTTTTGATATTTTTGACAACCCCACCATCCAAACACATCTGTTACTTTTTCCAGGCTTGGGGCAGACACAAATTCGTGATTTTTTTGTTGGAATTTGGACAGAGCCAATGGGACTTTGCTTTAGCTATCATGATATCACTTTGAACACGCTGCTCTATTTCTGTCACTGCTTTGTTTCAATACTTGACAAATGGCATATGTTTTCAGATTAGTTTGAATGACAAAAACAGACTCTCTTGATATTTTGCGAATGATAATTTCGGATGCCGATCTGGGCCCTGAATGCCACATGTTTCATTATGAGCCCGATGCTGTTTATAGAGGTGAGATAATATACGACGTGTCCACCCCGAACGCACCGACGCAAATGTCACCATACTCTCCACCGGCCACCTCTAGACCTCGGAAAAATGTATTGTTGGAAATTGGACCAGCACAAATCACCATTCTTCAGTCTGAGAGAAGGAACATACTTAACATGGCAGTACGATGGTGGAGTGGCATCTGAAAAACGAGTATCAGGAATAGTAAAAGTTATAGTTGTGTGTGGTTTATGATACTTTTGAGTTATATATCGCGCTCAAATGGAAATCGTAATTTGAGTTGACACAATTATCAAATCGCAAAAGTAGAAAGAACATAATATTTTGTCTTTTACATAGAAATATTTTGCTGTACCTGTAACATCTTTTGAAATACATGGGATTCTTGTACTAGTTTATCAGTTCATACTTCAGTCTTAAATGTTAATTCAGTTTTTTGTAACATTCACTCTGAACTGAAGCCTACTTTTTACAGATTTATTGCAAATCTACCCCAATACTTGCTAGAAAGTTGTTGATTTTTTCTTTTTTATTCTAAAATTGTGCACATGCAGACCTAATTTGAGGCTTATTCATTGAGTTTGACCCATTTGAAAAACATGACCTTCCTCTTTTCTGGATTTCTGGACATTTTTTGCGGCAAGTTTTCAGTTCTCACTTTGAATTCAAAAATATACTGTGAAATTTTCGGAAATTTTGTTCAACATGTTGTTTAAAATGATTAAAAAAATGTCCTTGAAGTCCATTGTAAATTTTAACACGTAAAATAGGCCCATAATGGTTTTTGATATTGTATAATACAGAAGAATATAGAACAGAGGATTACAATTATGCTGTAAAAATACTGAAATTAAATGATCCCTGTGATTTTTTATTCTACCAGTCAATAAGATTAAAAGGTGCATGGGCCAAATCGACAAAACTGCACGTTTTTGGATAACTGCTCGTATATTAAAATGCTAAAATATGAAATAACCTTGTCAGTTAACATAAGCTTTTTTCTTTGTTTCTGTGAATAACACTTAAAAATGAAATATAATCTTATCTGCTTATGTTATGAGACTAAACACTGCTAGAAACCAGCCGGAGATCATTCAAATATGGCTTTCTCTCCTGTCAGTGTGGTTAAAATGACACAGAGTTGAGGCGTTGGTGATATTATTGATCTTTATTGACACAGTGGATTAGTATCTGGCAACAACTTGTACATGGCCTTTAAGACAGCTCAGAGTTAAGAGATTTTCACACCATCTGTCTGGACCTGTCACTGCAATGGACACAAACCAGCACCTATGAACTCCCAAGACACATGTTTTAGCCTAACATAACACAAAATAAGCATACAAAATACTTTATAGTGACCGCTTCTAATGTACAATATTATTTCTCTTGTTTGTTGTTATGCCTGTTTAATGAAATTATACAAGCAAAACCTTAGTCACCATGGATATTATATATTTTGGAAAACTATTTTAATACTTGAGACTTTGGCAATACACTCCAAAGTAAAAATTGTGGTATTAAAAAAGGAAATATTTGTTTTAAAGTGCATCTTCAGATTGTGTTATTTCTAATGTATTTTAAGCCATCTTACGTTGTTTTTGTAAACTTAAACTGTTCTGTGGAGTATAAATGTTTGGATTTGGTGCTAGGCCTGGCTTTGTTCCATTCCTTTACGTTAGTTCAGTGGAAGAGTCCATATATACCTGTGTTTACATAAAAACGCACTCATGTTTAACCTGATACCTGCAATCGAAGCGTGAGTTTGGGTAAAACGCTGCAGCGCGTTATGAGCCAAAGGTCGCCCTGGTGAGGTGACAGCGCGCATGTGGGGAGCGCACGGATCAATGTGGTGACCGTCAGTGTTACAGGCCCCATCATGAGGCATCATGAGGCCGATGAGAGGCCGCTGAGACATACACATCCGAACTGGTCGCGTTCAATGCGCTCCCGCGGCGCAGCGCACCACATCACGCATTGATCCACGGCGTCCGTGTGCACGCGCACGGCTGACTGACGGCTGCGCGCATCGCTTTGATCGGCTTTGGTTCATTTGGAGTAGACAGTGACAGGTAAGATCCACGTGCTTCTGGCTCAGTCCAGTCCAGGTTTAGCCCGGTTCGGAGAGACTCTATCAGCCCAAGAGCGGTGAACTTGAGCCGCAGCTCCGTGGTTCTTCTCGCTTTGTCGCCGCCTGCTGCTCACTCTGTGCTCCGCCTGGAACAAAACACTGCACACACCGCAGCGCTCACAGGCAGCCGCGGATTAAATCTGATCTCTCTATTCATGTCCACCCCTCCGACCGCTAATCACACACAAATCATTCTCTCCAAATTTACACAAATTATTTTGAGCAGTACAGTGTTTTTAATAACAACATAGTAAATATCAGAGCCATTTATCAAATGCCCCAACATTTATTACAAATAAACGTACTGAGAAAATGAAAATCGGTGAAAAACATGTAACACTAATTTGAATAAAATTGACAACATTTGTGGATTGTTAAAAACTTCACATTTTAATAAATGTAATGTAACTTTATAACATATAATTTGATTCTTATTGTCTTCAAAATAGAAACATTTACAACGCCTGACCAAAAACATGCAAAACAATTAAACACTTGGATTTACTGTAAACATTTTTTTACAACCATTAACCTGCGTGATTATACAAGAAGAGCAAAAATATAAAATTTTAAAATAACACCAAAGCGTTTGAATTGAATGCGTACAACGCTGACACATTTTACAAAGCAAGACATTGATGGACAAAATAAGCTGCATAATTACACTATTATAAGTCACTAAAAATACACTTCAACTTCTAAATTAGTTAGATAAAAATATAGGCTATATTGGTCACAGTTAAAGCTTTGGCATCTCACCGTTTCTTGGCCGTCTTCATTTTATCTGTGGCAAAAAAGGCAGAAAAAATCACGCTCATCAAATCCTTGGAGCTGCTTTTACGCACCAGTCTCTGTGCGTAAAGCTGACCCACCGAGTGCCATCTCTTCTTCTGCTACCGCCGCTGCTGTGTGAGTGCCCGTGTCCTGGAGCAGAACGCACGGTTTCTCCTACCTTTGAAACGCTCATTATCGCCTCATAATGACTTTACTAATTAGGATGACACGGTTATTAACAAGACGCGCTGTCACCCCGCCCGCTCCAAACATGACGACCCCTGGATGTGAGGATACAGCCAAAGACAGGTGTCCCACGACGCGAAACTTACGCTTAAAAAAAAAAGGAAAAAAAAGAAAGAAAGAAAAAAAGGAAGTTCAGTGTAAAATTAATTAAAATCTACATTTGCCAAGGCCGTTTTGTTGTTGTAATTATGAGACAGATTACACTGGACCAAATGATGAATTGCGCGCAGCGTACAGCAACCCTACATAAATTACACGAGCATTTCTCTTTTTCTAATCTTAATCTAATTCTAATTCTACTTTAAAAACAGTTTCAGTGTTTGTTGCATAGCCTCAAAGCACACGCCTTCCTGGTTTTAAAGTGCTGTACACTTGCTTCCATTGAGTTGAATGGCTGCCTCTTCTCCTCTAGATAAAGAAACAACTCTGTGATTGGCCGAGGGCAGGAGCCGGTCAGAGGCGCGGGGCCAATGGAAGAAGAGCACGCGCTGAAGGAGAGGGGGGCTGGATAGAAAAAGGCGTCTCGTGTTTATTATAAAGGAGAAAATATTAATTCCCCCTCGCCGTGGGCCGTGACGTCAGTATAGGAAGTCATTGTAGAGCAACACCGGAGCGATTAGCAGCAAAAAGGGGGAGGCCGATGTCGAGGAGTCAGCCCCTGTATATCTCTGTATACAGCTCAACTTTTAACACAAAGTTCAATATCCAAACAGCGGAGCACCGGGACGCAACGCATCAGCATCTCTACGCGTCTTCACTGAATGTAACACTGGAGCGGAGTGGCCACAGCCGTGCGTAAAACCTGGATTTTCGTTCCTTTCCTCTTGGGTTTATTGGCAACAATTTTGAGAAATTCGAATGAAAGTTTTTTTTTTTTCTACCTTTTAACTTCCTTGGATGATTCTTGACGCTGTTGTTATGAAGACTTCACTCACGGCGCACTGAAATATGGAAGCGTCCAGCGGATCCAGTTTTGGAATAGACACTATTTTATCCAACGCGTCCAACTCTGCCGCGCTCATGAACGGAGACTTTCGCCTGGGCGACAGGAGCGTGGACTTTCGGCAGCAGCAGACCCCGTCCCCATGCTCGGACATAGACACTGTGGGCACCGGCCCTTCGTCCCCCATCTCGGTCACCATGGAGTCCCCGGACGGCCTCTCGCAGCACCTCCACCACCATCACCACAACAGCCACGGGCCAGCCCCAGGGCTGCCGCTCTCCCCCCAACCCCAGCCTCAGCAGCCGCTCAACGGGGCCGGCTGCGCCCCAAGGACTGCCACCTCCTCCTTCCTCATTAAAGACATTCTGGGAGACAGCAAACCGCTGGCTGCATGCGCGCCCTACAGCACCAGCGTGTCCTCCCCACATCACACCCCCAAAGCCGAAAGTGCCACGGCCCCGGACGCCTTCAGGCCCAAACTGGAGCACGACGAGAACCGCAAGTTATTGGACAAGAGGGACGAGCTGCAGGGCGAGCTCAAGTGCAACGGTACGTCTCTTTTCATTATGCTGAATATTATGTAGCCCAGGAAGTCAAACAAATGGGTGAAAAATAATTTACGTTTATGAAAATGTAGAAAAGTCTCTTATTATGATAATATATTTTTGTTAGAATTGTGTATTATATGTATTATTATTTACAATAGCTGTGTTCAACTGAACATATAGAAATGTTCATGTAAAAATGAATAATGATTACAAGTCATAATTGTACAATGAATAAGATCAGTTATTTGCTGGAGTGCTTGTAATCCTTGTCAGCCTTGTAGTTTTCCCGAGCGTGGGCCTCCCTCGTGGGTCAATTAGAGAGATTATAGTTCCTTCTGGAGGGGATCATGGCGCGCAGAAAAACAGCAAAAACACAGATGGACTGACATATAGATTTTTCCCATCTCAGGACAATAAAAATGTGAGCTGACAGCGTGCGTTAGGCTTTATAGAGTTACGTTTCCCGCGTGTTTGGATAGATTGTTCTCACAGATAAATAAATAAAATAAATCCCTATGAATTTTAGGCAGCACGTTTTATGGTATTTCGCCTTAAAAATATTGGTAGCGAATAAAATGTACGTGTGTGTAACGGTGTGTGCTGTGTCCGGCACAGGGACTAAAGAAGAGGGAGACCGCGAGATCTCCAGCAGCAGAGACAGTCCGCCCGTGCGCTCCAAAAAGCCTCGCAAAGCCCGGACAGCCTTCACCGACCACCAGCTCAACCAGCTGGAGCGCAGCTTCGAGCGCCAGAAATACCTCAGCGTGCAGGACCGCATGGACCTGGCAGCGGCTCTCAACCTGACGGACACGCAAGTCAAGACCTGGTACCAGAACAGACGGTGAGTCCCACTGCACCTCCCTGATTGAACGTACACACAATCTAAATAAACAAATGAACTCTGGGATATTTATTTTATCTGTCCTTAAAGACGCCTTTTAAGAACCACATTCTCTGTTGATAGTAATCATCCTTATAGTGTTTATTTGGTATATTTAGGCCTAATAATCTTCAGCTCTGTGTGTGTGGACGTAGTCGCCAGTGCAGACACGTGTAGCGGTGATGCATATTCCCGCGCACACGGGTGCACAGGCGCTGTTGTGCAGGCGCACATGAAAGCCTTGTTTTGCCTCAGAATGTGGGTTAATGAATGCTCCTGTGCGTGTGCGCGCTGTGCAGGTATGGCGCTCACAAGTGAAGCGGGTTCAGACTTGTGCTGATCGTCCTCTTTGGCCAATTAAAGCGCACTGCTGCCATAATTAGCGCGTGCATACTAATGGCGTCGGCGCGTGGGGAATTTCAATAATTGATGTGTTGTATTTTGATCTGATTTCAGGACCAAGTGGAAGAGGCAAACGGCGGTGGGACTGGAGCTGCTGGCGGAGGCGGGAAACTACTCGGCCTTACAGAGAATGTTCCCGTCGCCCTACTTCTACCACCCGAGCCTGCTCGGCACCGTGGACAGCACGACGGCCGCTGCTGCCGCTGCCGCCATGTACAACAGCATGTACCGGACTCCTTCCACACCGCACCCCAGCCTGCAGAGACCTCTGGTCCCAAGGGTGCTCATCCACGGCCTCGGGCCCAGCGGGCAGCCGGCTCTAAACCCTCTATCTAACCCTATGCCTGGCACACCGCACCCGCGGTAAAAACGCGCTTTGGACGCTTAGCAGCGCCGTTTGGAAACGCGAAAGACGCACAGAAAGCGCGCAGGACTGTACCGTACAGAGACTGGAGGAGGTACTAGAACAACCAGGGCCGGGACACAGAGGACTGCTCTGTCTGATTGTCTGTCTGTTTGTCTTTTGTACAAATCCACTTACATTAGAATAAACTTATAAAGTTTATTAGATGGACAAGACCGGAATGAATAAAGAAGAAATGATACTAATTTAACACGGCTTCTGTGCAATTCAGTCCAAATTCATTTTAACTTAACATTTTAAAAATAAGATGTAAAAATCTTAACCTATACCAAAATAATAAAAGTAAAAATCCTGTTGTGGATTCTGCAGGAGTGTATGGATCAGGCCGTCTCTGGAGACTCGTCTCACTCTGTGTTTGATGCTCTAATAATCTGTGTTGAAACCGCACTGCCTTATGGCCTTATGGGCTGACATGAATAGTCTACATGAATAAAAACGTAGCATACTAAATACTGTCTTTAAACTATTTGATCACAAAGTGTCGGTACATTGCGTGGGCTTTAGCGCAGTGCTCCGTGGAGATCGTGCAGCTGATGTGGTGTCTGAGTGGATTGATGAGCCGGACACTGGGAATGTGGCCTCGGCTCAGCAGCTGCTCTGGAGCTCAGTGCGCACAATAAGGCGCATTTCTCAGCGCGTGAGACAAAGTGCGGATAATGTCCACGGCCTTGTTTCACCAGGATGAAAACAGGTTCAGACTCGGCTTCATTCCGCTGCTCGGCTCCTGCTGTTGATTCATTACATTTTTATTTTGTCTTGTTTTTCATTTTAGCTTGTGTTCGTGTGGCGTTTTGTCCAAACTAAAACCCACGATAAATGAATAGACCTAAGTGCAGTTTTCCTTGCGGAGACGTGGACGCGCCCTGGAGACTGTGCCATGCGTAACCGCCTCGGGGCCGGTTTGTTTGGGTTCCTTCACTTTGAACCCATTACTTATTAGAGTCAGCCCAATTGACCTTTACGCTCTGTGATGAGGCACTGCAGACCTTTGGCTGCGACGCGTAAACACAATTCACTTTCACCTTCACATTATTTTAACGGGATAAATGACCAATTACTGACATTTCAAAAATTTTACCAAGTGACCTCGTTTACTTATCCAATAATACGCGCGTATACAATTTGTTAAGCTTATTTGCCAATTGTGTTGTCTATTTATATCATTGATAAAAGTTAAAAAAAATATATTTAAAAACATTTATAAAGATTTGTTTGTTTTTCTCATTTCATTTCTAGCAAAGTATTTTTGATCTTTTGCTGGTTTGCGTAAATTATTTTTGTGAAATGGTTGGGCCTGACAGTGCAGCACGTATTTATTTATTTATGCTTTTATTGAACACGTTAATAATATTTGTTAATTTAGCCAATAAAAATATATATATTTAAAAACAGACTTTAAATATTTAAAATACTTTTATACGCAGCGCAAACAAAATGCAGAAGACTATTTGGTTAGAGCCACTCGTTCAGATATTTCCACCACTCGTTCTATTGAGTTGTTGCATATATTTTACATTTATAATCACAACAGTGCAATGGTTTCTTGTCTCTTGGAGTCTCACAGTCACTGCGCAGAACCACCTCCGTCCTTGGCACAGCATCGCAACAAACCTCTGGACGATATCGCGACGCGTTTGAGAGAAATATTAGCCTAGCATATTGACCCTGGAGCTTGTGGCCATTACCGCAGTGTGTTAGCGGCGGACGCATGTTGTTCATATGCATGACTTGTGCGGCATTATTTATTTATCGCGGCTC
>JACN01151365.1:0-16120 GCA_000787155.1 Scartelaos histophorus
GATGTGAACAAGTTACGAGTCAGATCTGCAGAAAGACGAGCTCACTTGCATGTTTTTCAAAGTATTTTTTTGTAGATATGTTTATGTAAAGTTATACAGTAACATCTAGTGATACTAGGAAGTAGCAGGCCCCAATCAACCATATTTTACCATTGAACTTTTTTTTTTTATTTCCTAGCTTCAAACAAGTTACTTTGCTGACACTGGAAAACTGAAATCTTAAGAATTAAAGCTACTGTATGTGTAATTGGGTTTCTACGCTACTTCTGTGGGAGCAGGTCTCACATCTGCCATCCACTAAAATAAAATAAAATAAACTGCAGATGGAAGCTTTAAAAAACGAAGAAAATCTAGTTTATTTTTCCACGTACCTGTCCAAAGACCTCCTCGTTGACGGTGAAGGTGAGGTCCAACATGTCCTCGATGTCGTTGTCCTTCATCCACTGCAGACTCTGGTGAAACTCTTCATCCAGGAACTCCAGGTCGCTCAGGTCACACGGGCTGCACCAGGAATATAATGATGTTAACTTACTACAAAACTTCCCATCCTCTTTTTTTTATGATGTTTTTATTGCACTGAAAAAGTATAAAACATGTGTCAGGCTTGAAACTCCACAAACCCAACTCCAATCTGGTATAAAACATATCTCCATGCAGAATGTTCCAAAATATAGCTTTCTATTTCTGTGCCATCTCCAGAAAGATATTGTACCTTTAACTTAATGAAAAAAGCTTTAAAAGTATTTAAATATCCTTTGTAGGGGTATTGTTATGATAAACATGTTGATCACAGGCACATAAGATGTAGCCCTGCTTGGATTTGTGCTTTTTCATTGTTATACTTCTATTTAATATTTGTATAGTTTGAAAAGCTTATTTTTGTCTGGACTTACATGCGCAGGAGTCCTTTGTAAAACGGTCGTGTGAAAAAAGCGTCCAGGAGGTACTGATGGACGAGAGCCAAGCCCAGGATCCGCCCACTAAATCTGAACCTGGAGAAAGAAATGGATAAGAGAGAAGAAGAAGAAAAAGAGAGGGAAATAGACAAACAGAAGGACAAAGAGAGAGTGGGGAAAAGAGAGAACACCAAAATACATCAAGTCATTTTAAAAACAAAACATCCAACACATACGGAGCCAACGAGCAGAACACGCATCCTCTTAAATCGTTTGTACAACATTAAAATTGACTTTCTGCTTTTATTACCTCCACTAAGCCGGATTTATTTCCATGCCCTCTCCACACTCAAATACAATGGAGAGAAGTCAGTGGAGAATTAACATGTGAAATAAAAATTGATTAAGAAATTAGCTGTGAAAATGTCAAATAAATGTTTAAAAAAGTTAATTAAGAGGTCTACAGCCAATATCTGTCTAGTTTATGTTTAATTTTCTTATGTTATATTTAGGATATTGACATAATTTTTATTATTTTAATAATAAAATCATACAATGGTTTTATCTAAAGTCTTTTTCCATGGCTTTTCACAGACTTGAAAGACATGAAATATATGGTTAATAAACTAAGAATCCACTGAAAATGAAAGACTGATGATTTAACTATGTCGTGTTTGCTCTGGAGTTTACATTTGTTTAAATTAGCTATGAGCTACTTCAATCTAAAGTGCAAGCAGACATCTCATGAGTTTTAAATATAGGCAGTAAGTGGCATTTATTCTCACCAAATGGAGCTCAACTCATCCTTTTTTTTTTTAAAAAATTACTTTGAAAGCTCAGGGCTAATCAGCTACAGGTAACAAGACATATACATTTATCTGTTTTGGGACTTAAAACAGTATAGATTTTAGTTAGCCTAGATGCCTTTGAACTTAATTTTTTTCAAAAAGTCTCTGTGAAAAATGTATGGAAAATGTAGTTTTGGAAGCAGGTGGTCACTGTTGAGCTCCACTGAATGAGATAAAATTATACAAAAAAATAACAAAAATTTGTGGCAGCATAAACTCTATGGGCAACAGTGATCTCACCACTCGTGATGGTTGTCGACGAAGGCGGACATGGGGCTGATCTGGACCGTGTACGTGTCGTTGGCTGAATACTCGAACAGGCCGTAGTACGGGTTAAACAGCTCCCGAGAAACCAGGAAGAAGAACTCCCTGGAGGGGCCACTGTAATCCAGGCTGCAGACAGATAAAGGTATTTTTATCTGTTATATTATGCCGAAATATAAGAAGGAAGATCATTACTAAATTATATATATATAACTAAAGTACACAATCTAACTTTTCTGGTTTCAGTACAGATGCTTTATTTTTGCCTGAAATATACCACTGTATGACATAAACCCGTGTAAGCTGCATTTATTTAATTAAAGGTGAACTGAGGAACAATGAAATCAGATCAATAACAGCAAATAGCAGAGTGTCAAATTAAAGGCACCTGTACTATGTTATTTTAATCTTTGGTTACTTATATTTTTGTTCTCATGATTCAGTGTAGCTTTATAAGCTAAGAAGACTTTCTATAAAGATGCTTCACATTTTTTACTTTAGCCTTTTTGTCTGACATATTAAGTTCTGCAATGCCAGTGAAAAACTGACCCGTCCTCTCCCACAAAGCTGACGTAGAGTTTGCTTCTCTGTAGATCTTTCCGAGAGTAACACATGATCTGATTAAAGGCGTCCTCCAGAAGGTGGTCTCTGCGAATGATTAGTCTGGAAGCATGGAAATAAAAACATGATGGAACCCAAACCCAAAAAATCTCCTTAAAAACAGAAACTGTACACATATCTTAACATTATATTGACTTTTGCATTTAAAAAATGTAAATACTAGTTATAAAATGTCCATTTGACAATTAATTATTACATGTTACAGGTAAAAGGAGAGAATATTTACCCTCAGCTGCTTTACCATTTGTGATTTTAAGCAAAAAGCATGAAGCAAAAAACTTACTTGACTTTCCCGGGGCCTTGGCCATAACCTTTTGTCTCCAATTTCCGATAAAAGTTTCTGAGTTTGGCCTCAAAATCTCTTTTGTATGGAGCTGGGGCTCGGGCGTTGGCTCTTTGGGTCCCTGTAAAACAAACCAGGAAGAAAGAAGAAAGAAGAATACTGTGTTAAATCAAAGGTTCCCACGTTTAGAGCTGGGGCTGAGCTGGGGGTGGAGAGATGATTTTAAAAAAAAAAGCAAAAAATAAATAAATAGCATATTCAATCTATCTGTTATGTGAAAATGGGTCAAATAACAAAATTGTCTTCTAAATTTTTTAAAGATTCCTGTGTGGGTCCTGGTTTAGTTACATTTTGTTATTTGGGGGCTTAAAACTTCCAAAGCTCCTAAATAAAACATGTATCAAAATTATAATTATACAGAGTATTATAGAAATGCATGAGAATGTACTTATGGTCTCTATGGGTTTTAGAATAGAATATGACTTCAAATTTAACAAATCGTGACATTTCTAAACCCCTAATTCAGTTTTATTTATTATTATTAGTTTAAATTATGAATTGCACTTTGACAGTTCATTCTGCATGGGAATTTCTGATCTGATCATTCTAAAAAAGCTATAAAAAAATGACATTATGAGGAAAAATGCATACCAGATCAAGATAGTACTGTTCTTAAAGTTTGTGTATGGTATGGGTCATTAGTACAGCAGTGACCTTATTGCAGACACACAGACAGACAGGATTACCAGGGGAGCTTTGAGGGGACGAGAGGCAGTAACCTGGATGAAGTAACGGTGGCACATACGACATGACCTCCTCTTCGAATAAACTGCACACACAAAATGCAAACAGATTCAGTCATTTAGCTTTTACTAAGTATCATAAAAAATAGGTTTGTATAAAATAAATGAATACAGAAATATAGAAATCAATCAATAAATCTAAATCTGTTTTTATTTGAATGTTGCATGGTAGTAGTATCATAGTAGTAGTAGTAGTAGTAACATATGCAGAAGAAAAATGTGGATGTAATTTTAAGTTACTACTACTATAGTAATTACTACCAGTGCTGCTACTACAACTTGTACTGCTACTACTTACTTATTTAATTGCATGAGGCATAGCTAACTTATAACAACTATTACAACAAATACTAATACTATTCTTTCTTACTATTACTACTTCTATTACATACTGTCCTGATTATATATACAACAAATACCTATTACCTATTACAACAAATACTAATGCTATTCTTTCTTACTATTACTACTTCTATTACATATTGTCCTGTTTATATATATAACAAATACCTATTACCTATTACAACAAATACTAATGCTATTCTTTCTTACTATTACTACTTCTATTACATACTGTCCTGTTTATATATATCCTCCTGAGACGACGGCCATTCATTTGTGTCCAGTATAGTGGACGTTGAGTTGACCAGTCTATTTTTAAAGTGTTTTAGGATAAACTCTTAATGAGGGGAGTAGGTTCCTCTGCCTAAATCATGCTGAGAGATGTAGAAGCTTGTCAGAGATGTTGGTCATTAGAAAAGTTGTTTTTGTTTGGTCGTTAACTTCACATGGATTTAACACCAAAATGTCCCCGGAGTCCATTACAGAGGACATGTTACAAATTATAAATAAAAATAAAATTAACAAAATCTAAATGCTAAGCTGTTCAATTAACTCCAAATAGATAGAAAATCACAAAAATATATACATATGGCAATACACTTCTTTCTTCGGGTCCCAGGAGGATAAGAAAAAAAATCTATACCTAATTACCAATTCCTTAACAATGAAATAAATTTTAATCGATCTTACCTCAACAACATGACGAGATCAGCATCACTGGAGAGCCGTGCCAGTCCGTTTACCCCTTCACTGCGAATGAACTGCACTTTCTCCCTGTTAAATTCAGATGAAAAAAATTATACGGATGAAAAGTTTAGATGTTGAACGTACAAAAATGTGTCCAAGGCTGATTTTTGAAGTTTAGACATTTAAAGAGTGAATAAAAGCTGTACTTGAGTGAGTGATTTCTGGCGAGCTCTGGCTGTCTTTCTTGCAGGATCTCAAAGATGTTGGGTTGCCGTAGAAACGCAACTATCTTATCATTGTAAGCTATACAGAAAAAATAAATAAATGAAAATATTAGACAAAATTCATATTGGTTTGCTTTTGCTAGAATTCAAAGAAGAATGTATCAAATTAGGACTGTGGGGAGATCAAAAAACAGGTCTAAACTGGGTCAAAACTCAGTGTAACAATAGACTAAACCAGGTCTACAACAAGACAAAACTAGAACAAGAACTAAACCAAGACCACACCAAGATGGAGTGAAAACTGCTCAAAAGGACTTCACAGGTATCAGACGACCTAAACAGTGAAGATTACTGCAAATTTTTAGGTTATGGTACTTTGCATTCCAAGACTGCGCAATCAAGGAAAATTATCTAAATGTGATTTTTCTGTTAAGCACTGTCAGCATTTGTGATTTGAATTGGGTCCATTTAAATTGCATTTTTGATAGACTCCATTTAATCTTGCACCCCTAATTACAACATTATGGGATCAGTAAAGGTTTTCTTACAATATTTTAACAAATAATAAAACAAAGTGACTGACCGACAGGCACGAGGTCGTGGTACTGACTGCGACTGGACCCACTGAAAGTGCTGGAGGGGCGGGGCAGGAGGGGGGGGTTGGTCTGTCGAGAGTCGTCCACCACCTGAGAGCACAGCACAAGCTACAGCTCAGCTCGCACCTAAGCTCTGCCCTCAAACCTCCAGACAGACACGACACACACTGAACTGAAAGAACACGGTTTGGTTTAACATGTTCCTTTTGGTCACTATGTCTGTGACATCATACACTATATTACCAAAAGTATTTGCTCACCCATTCAAATGATCAGGTGTCCTAATCACTTGGCCTGGTGTATAAATATAAAAGAAAGGTAAAAAATTCCTATAAACACTCCCCTCAACCTTCTTCCCAAAAGAGTTGAAGCTGTAATAGCTGCAAAAGGTGGACCCACATCATATTGAACTCTATGGGTTAGGAATGGGATGCACTTCAGTTCATAGTATGAGTAAAGGCAGGTGAGCCAATACTTTTGGTAATATAGTGTATATGTGAAATGGTAAAGAGACACTGTGTAACTTTTCCGGTGGAAGCTCTACCACCTGCTCGTCCATGGAAATGATATGGAGATACCTGAAATGTTCCACAGTATTACTCTGACTGTATCTGTCTCGAATTTATTAAGTTATGTGTTTTTCTTGGCAAAAAATACCTTGAGAATGAGAAACCTGCATTTTTATGGTGAGTATAGCTTCTCCACAGATCTGACCTGTAAATTGGCCTAATGGGACAATATGCACAATATGTTAGGTTTAATGCCACACAGTGGAAGAAATGACATCTCCATGGAAACAAGCAGTTTACATAGAGATTCTTAAAGATTTGACATTGACAATCCCTCTGCTCTGACACTGGTATTTATCATCATTCTCACGGTTCATTCTCATAATAATATATTTCTTTTTCCAAGAATGAACGTACATATTTGAGTTAATTTAGTTACTGCCTTAAAATAAATGGTTAAATGCATTGCTCCATGGTACAATACAAAAGGGCAGCCGAGCAAACTCCATTATGCCTTTACTATGCCATGTAAACAAAGTATTGATTTTGCGGCTGCCTCTAATATGTAGAGCGTCTAAACATAGCATGTAGAAAGCTTACTGCGTGAGTTTAGAGTAGATTAGCATTGACCACTCTCAGGTAGTGTACACTGTCTCTACTATGTTTCCCATCATCTAAACATAGTGGTCAGCCATAAGCTTGGGCAATAGGAAAAAAAAAAAAATCCATCATTATTTTCCTCAGATTGATCAATCACAATTTTTGGTTACTGAAAAATACAAATCTAGATTTTAACATATAAAAGTTTGTGATCATAGACACAAGTGAACGCTGCTTTCCATTACTAACTATTTTGTTCTAAAGTCTTACTGGAAATTTGTTGCAATGTTACGTGACAACATAAGCCTAGGCTTTATTCTAAAAAGTTCCGCCAAAGTCTCACCATAAATCCACATGAAATATTTTGCCCCTAATGTCTCAAACAGAGGCTCAGACAGAGTCCACGGCAGTAGGTGAGTGTTAGCGTTACCTCCCCGGCGCTGTGGCTGCGTTGGCGGCTCAGGTGTTGGCGATGGGCCAGGAGCCCGGTGGAGCGAGAGCTCTGGAGCGGCAGCCGCGGGTCGATGAAGGTCGTGGAGCGACAGTTGTGATCCACAAAGAAAGGCTGAGGAACAGGACAAAGACTCAAGTCTCAAATAACTAGAATGTGAGCAAAAGACAAGTGTTTTAACACCATTCACTAATAAGAGCAGGGTTTACCAAAGGCTATCACGCTTTCAGAGACAACTTCATATAAACAAATGAACCCAGTTGTGAAATGGTGTGAATAAAGTGGCAAGTGGGTCACTGCACAATGCTGCACATGGTGATAACTGAACATTTCAGTAGTTTTGTCTGAGAGTAACAGGCCACCATGTACACAGACTTCAAAGACACAAGACACAAGTCGAAAGAGACATCTTAATGGTTTCCACAGTTTCCCTGGAGTCAGATATAAATTTGATCACAAATCATCGTCATATTTCCCTGAAGACGTAAATAAAGAGTTCTGTTTCTCCAGGAGGTTCACACTTCACTGTGATTGGTTAAATCCCTCTGTCAGTCACTCAGAGCATATAGAGGTTAACCAGTAGGAGAAGTGAGTGAAGAAACCTGTCTTTGTTTGAGCACAGATCTAAATTGAACTAAAAATGAGTGAACCATTGTATGATGTGTTTCGACAAAAACAAATTGTCACAAGAATCAAATGACAATTCTATTTTTTCGCCAGATTGTCTGGCCCTAGATTCTTAAATCTTAAACATTAACTTTTCTGGTAGAGAACCTGCCAGTTGCTTGTTTTTATAGAGATCTTGCTTTGCCTTTAATGTTCCAAAGTATGACATTTAAGTGATTAATCTCCATGGAGACAAGCAGGAGATGCTACCAGGGACATTTACAGATCAGATCTGTGAAGAGATGACACTGTTCACTCTGACACACTAATACAATGAATAAATGCATGTTTGATATCATATTGTGGAATGTTCCAAGCAAAGCAATAGCATCTCCATAGTGATGGATCCCCAACAAGAAAAGTTACACAGTCCACCTTTAAGTACACAGACACACACACCCTAAGTACTCCACAGTACCTTTCCTGTGTGGTCG
Source organism: Scartelaos histophorus (assembly GCA_000787155.1). NCBI lineage: Eukaryota > Metazoa > Chordata > Actinopteri > Gobiiformes > Gobiidae > Scartelaos > Scartelaos histophorus. The sequence goes on from JACN01151365.1 coordinate 8,225, forward strand.
TGCTTCATCTCCCAGCCCCGGGGCAGCTCCAGTTGTTTGTTGGAGAACATGTTGAGGAAGGTGACGAGGTCTCGGTTGTGCTGGTAACGCTCGAAGTAGTGAGCGTCGCGCCGGACCTTACTGATCATGTGCTTCAGACACGTGTTACTCGTAAACATGCGATAGGCACTCTGCAAAAGGGAATGGACGAGGACAAATAAACAGCACATTTAGCTTCACACAGCACAGATCCAGACACTGTGCAGCTCATGTCCTCAACATTTCCCGGGGATGTGACACTAAGAGAGGCTCTGCTATTTAATCTAAGGTTTGTTTTAACACAATCTAAGCAGAAAAACAGACTACAACTGATGATCTGATTTGTGCTGTTGAAGTGCAGTGCGTCTCTGTGGCAACCGCTGAACATTCCACAATAGAGATACATATAGAACACCCCCAGCAAAGTATCAATACCAAAGGTTGAGGATCTAGATGTTTTCATGGTCATTATCTCATGGTAATTTTACACTAGAGGGAAACATACAAGGTCACATTTATTAAACATGAAGAACTTGGAGATTTTAAACTTGAAAGATTTTGAAAACTCTTTTAACAACACTTAACTACACCTTCTTACCGCCTTCTACACCGCCTTAACAAAGTATGAACAAAGACTGATTCAGCCTTAATAACTACTTGAATACTTTAAACCTAACTCCTAACTTAAGCCTAAAACGTTCATAATAAACCATTTCATTTCATTGTTATTCATTTGAGCTACATGGCTGCATAAAGGGTTTTACATTTACTTTATTTATTTATTTATTTATTTTTTACTTTGAAATAAACAGTAATGAGAATGATTTTTTTTTTTTTTCGTTTATGGTCATACAAACTAATAATAATGATACATTCATTATTAACTAAGTCTTTCTTAATGCTTTATTAAGGCTAATTAAGGTTTAGTTATTGTAAAGTGTGACTTAATATACTACCGTAATATAAATATAGCATTTTCATATTTCACTAGAATCATTTGGATGATTTCAGACAAGGAATCTCAAAACAAAAAGTAAAAATCTCAAAACAAAAAGTAAAATGTTGCTGTTAACTTGAAACTATCACTTCATGACATCACAAGGTGGAACAGAGCATTTTGCGCTAAATAAAAAAAAATAATAAAAACTCAAATGAGCAAAACAAAAAAATACAACTTCATTTATATTTTTGAGGAGGTAGCAACATTATAACTTGGTTTAGATCTTGGAAGAGTCAGTTTTGCGTAATATAGGACCTTTAAAGTTAGCCAAACACATGAATCATTTGGTGATATTTTGGCGGTGAATCCAGCCCAACGTAAGCTTCAATGTGCAATGTATTTATAGCTACAACTAATTATACTCAGAATGTCACTTAGGCCCTGTCTCAGCCCTGGAAATAGAAAGGACATTTTTGGTAATTACTCTGTGAATTATATATTAAAGTGATGAAATATTCAAAGATACTGACGGGGTTTGAATGCAGCACGGTGAAGAAGTCGGGGCTGCAGAGGAACTTAGCGCTGGGCGACTGAAGCAGCAGAGACAGACGAGAGCGAGCGCTGGAGTGAGCCACACCGCTCTCTCTCCTGTACTCTGTCAAAGAGAAACACATAACATGTTCTTTTTTATATTCATTTATCGATTTCTACCTCCTAGTACTGCATGGAGTTACTATATGTTCATACTATGCAAGTGAAGTCACCAAATCCACTAGAGATGTGATGCTAACTGTAGGCTCTGCTCTGTTTGAGGCTTTGTGATTAAGTCCTTCTCAAATAGCATTACAGTCACAAGAATTAAACAGCATTTTTTCAGTAGTCTCATGTTTTTGTTGAAATTAAACACCTAAACAGGATCATGAACACTCAAATTAACCACAGGCTACTGAAAAGTGTTGTTTAAATCCATTTATTAAATTTTTTCTTGAGTTTTAAGACCTTAAGATCTTATGTGTGCTGCCATATAAGAGGAACAATGAAGAACATCCCTCAGCGTGATGTCACAGCATTCATTGAGTTACACTAAACATTAAGGATTTTAATGTAGACCACGAGTTTCAGTTTTTGTCTATTTCATTAGGAATATCAAATCTTGACACTGGAACCTGATCAAAGGGGACGCTTGAAATATCAAAATATATGAAGTTGAAAGACTGTGTGCTATAGTCAAGCTTGGAACCTTAATGCAGGGTTTGTCCCACACCAAAATCTTTGTTTTTGAGACTATAATGGAAGGAATTTGACATATAAAACAACTGCCTATGGTCATTTGGGTCATCAAGCCTGAGAAGCATCAAAACTAGTCAAATACTTGTAAATGTTGAATTCATCGGTGTAAGTTTCTCACAAACCTGCGAGTGAATGTGGTAATAGTTCTGATTCTGGTTCAGGAAGTAGATCCACAGAGCTCTCCTCAGATCGGTCACTGTTGGTTATGGTTCTCCTGATGCTCTGGTATCTGAAGACAAGAAATTGAACATGACTATCCTGAACAAAGCAACTCCATTTATGTTGTTTATGTTGGTATTGCTGCCAAAGGCTTTTAAGGAGAACACTGAAACTTATTTTTTCTCTCAAATACCTTAAAATAGTAATTCAATCTTCTGAAATACATGGGATTCTTGAATATTTTATCACTTCAGTCTACTCTCAGATGTTGCTCCTGAAGTTATACAAAACAATGTGCACTCTGAACCATAGACCGTATATATGAATGGACATAGCTAACGCGTTAGCCGCCGCGTGCCAAACAGGAAGTGCTCCAGGAGGCTCTTCCGGCTCCTTCTGACTCTGGCTCCCATTGACTTACATTAGGATCTTGTCGCTCGTCTCTCTGTAACTGCTGCTGTGATCCTCTTCATCTTGGTCTTAAAATGTTCTTATTAACCCGCGACACATCATGACACATTCCTGAATTTTTTTTTTCGCTATTTTCTTGGTCAAATAAATCCTATTCATAACATAGATCCTGGCTCCATATTTGCTCCTGTAACCGTGAAGCATCGCGAGCCTCATTTGAGCGGCGCTAAACGCTATGAGTGACGTCACACTCGCTTAGTCCACTTTTTTATACAGTCTATGCTCTGAACGTAATACTACTTTGACTACTTTGTGAACAAAGCTAATTGCATTTGTTGAAGAGAATATTTTTTTTTTTCAAACTATATACATGCTATATACTTTTTAATTTAATTTTAAACACAGGATTGTTCCTGACAGACCTGCGATTGAGCTGCTCCATCTGCTGTATGGAGTTGGAGCGGGTCAGGCCCTGTGGGGCGGGGGGGCCGGTCGGGCGCTGCCATGTGGTGGTTCTGTTCACATGGTCCACAAAGAAGATCCGGCCGTGGCTGTCGATCCGAGCCTCCCAGTCTGAGAGCACAGGCAGCAGTCACACAGCAATGCAGAAATAAAGGTGCACTAGGGAACTTTTTTAGTGCAGGGATTGCCAGCTGCTTGTCTACATTGGGATATTATTGCAGAAATGTCTAACAGAATGACATTCTCTGTATCCATGAAGACAAGTAAGTGACAAGTGACAAGTAAGGTTACAGGTCAGATCTATGGAGAGGGAACGTAATACTACTTTGACTACTTTGTGAACAAAGCTAATTGCATTTGTTGAAGAGAATAATTTTTTTTTTTTCAAACTATATACTTGTGCTATATACTTTTTAATTTAATTTTAAACACAGGATTGTTCCTGACAGACCTGCGATTGAGCTGCTCCATCTGCTGTATGGAGTTGGAGCGGGTCAGGCCCTGTGGGGCGGGGGGGCCGGTCGGGCGCTGCCATGTGGTGGTTCTGTTCACATGGTCCACAAAGAAGATCCGGCCGTGGCTGTCGATCCGAGCCTCCCAGTCTGAGAGCACAGGCAGCAGTCACACAGCAATGCAGAAATAAAGGTGCACTAGGGAACTTTTTTAGTGCAGGGATTGCCAGCTGCTTGTCTACATTGGGATATTATTGCAGAAATGTCTAACAGAACGACATTGTCTGTATCCATGAAGACAAGTAAGTGACAAGTGACAAGTAAGGTTACAGGTCAGATCTATGGAGAGAACACGTGTTTTTTTGAGCAAGAAAAACACATGAGTAGATGCAATCCCACTTGGGACTGGTCATAAAATTGACTTTTTCATCTAATTATCCACATTTTTGTAATACATATATATATATTTTGTATTATACTAAATGAGTACAAATGCTACATGTGAGAATGGGCAAAAATAAAGATAAAGGATGCCCATTCTATAGAATAAATATTGTGACATGTATAACATAAAAACAGACAAAGCACAATAACAGACGTGTTAGTAGAGTGAATTAGAACAGACACATAAACAGAGACGTAAACAGGATGGTGCATGCAGACACACACACTCACTCGGAGGCAGAGGCTCGTCCACTCGCTGGTATCGATGGATGTCTTGTCGAACTGAGGGGAGGGAGCGCACTGGGTGACCATTTACATGGGAACCTGGGACACGACATTTTAATTTACACTTTTACATTCATTAAAAACAAATATGGCTTAGTCTTATATAGGATTTTCACAAAACAGTTGGTGTTCATTTGAGAATATTACTCATTTAGACAATCACACTGCTATTACTTCTACAATTACTACAGCCTTTTCCCATCTGCATTACCCTTTAGTTTTCTCAATCTGTACCCTATCCCAGATGTGATTGAAAGGTAAACAATCACAAGACAAAAATACACACATTTTGTGATCATTTTTAGGGAAAGTAACTTGTGAACTTAATTGCAAAACGCCCATATCAGTATCACTCACTTATGGTAAATAAATAATGTATTACATTCAGTATTACACAAAATTGACTCTTGTGAGCTTTAAGTCAAGTCCTAATGCTATTATGTCTTCAAAAACATATCTGAAGTTGTTTTGTTTCATTCACACCCTTCATTATTGGTCTGTCTACATCTTTAAAGCTCAAAATGCTGTTCCAACATTTTCAAGTTAACAGCTCCTTTTACCTTTAGTTCAGTAGAGATTGGACATTTCAGGTATGAAATGACCCAAATGATTTTAGTGAAAGTGTATGGACACAGCAGAGCACAAGGTGGCACAGACTGTTTCCTCTTTGAGAGAAGGACTCAGCCTAAATATGGAGGCTTTGTGTGTTTAACATTGGTGACTGAAACAAAACATAAATCCAGGTATGTTTGGGAGGAAACTACATTATAACAGAGATCAGGTGTAATATGGGCCCTTTCATGTTTACTTTGACATTTCACCTTTCCTTTATTCACATTGGCATTGAACCTACCCTCATCTCCGTCTGTCTCGGTGTTGGCTTCACTGTCTGCAGCCGGCCCCTCCTCCTCTGGTTTGGGGTCCGGTCTCTCCTGCCCCTCTCCCCCCTCCTCCCCTCCTCCCACCCCTGTGGCCTGCAGACTCAGCCTCCTCACAGTGATGACCTCCACCTCCTCCAGTCGCCCGCTCACAGACGGCTCTGCTCCATCACCCTCTGGGACCACCCCGGAGCCCTCTACCCCGGCGTCCTGAGGGTCCGGAGGAGCACGGGACACCCCCTCTCCCCCCGGGTCTATGGCTGCCTCTGCTCCCTCCTCTGGCTCCTAAAAGCAAAACAAAAAAACTTCAATCGTTCATCAGTATGACAGCAGCTTCCTGTTTATGGCCAACATTTTCACAGCTTTGCACCATTTCAAATATATTATCATTTGTTTTAAATTGTTAATCGCAAAGGCATGGGTCCTAGTTTTTCATCTTTCTCAAACGCATGAACAGAACCTTTAGTCTACTTATCATCATGTTTAATACCGTGAGAATATAAAATAGATAAATACACAAACACAATCTTTTTGCTTAAAACTATAATGGTCTTTGTTCCAACAAAAACTGTACATATCTACACATTTTCACAAATAAAAGATTAATAAAGTTAAGTAATGTTGTACCAAATACTTTCCAAACATGATATGTTTAACATACTCTTACTCCAGGCCTTCATATTAGCCCAGCAGGGTCAATATGCATAAACTAGATTAGATTAAATTTCTGTCTAACTGAAGGCAGTTGACAAATGTCTCACGCAGCCTTAAATATATCCCTGTCACCATAATGACTATATTGACTGATTGTTTCATATATAAAGCTATTTTTGGGTTCACTATTTCTGGTGTGTGCATTTTCTTTGCAATCGTGAGGAGTTTTGTTATTTAATTTCAGGGTGACAAAACTTTTTGGGTCGAGGGCCACATATGGAAACATCTTCATAATGTAGGGCTAAAAGCTCCTCAACTAAACCATTAAGTCTTTCAAATGGAAAAACTCTTAGAAGACTCATTTTAGGCCTGTATAACAATACAGTGTGATGGGATTGAGTTTAAAGTTGTAGAAACACATTTCAAGCCAAAAGTATTGCCTATAATCATGTGGGTCAGCTCTGTAGGAGGCCCATGATTTAGTTGTGCTATGTTAATATTTGAGCTGTAGAGGCTTGAATAAGTAACTTTTATGACTAATTATTGCTTCATTATGTTATTAATTTATAGAAGCTTAGTCCTTTTAACGATACAGTATAAAACATTTTTTTTAGTTCACTGGGTTATCCTGCTTTATTGTTATTGTATCAGTGGCATAAAGTAGTTTCAATATGATCATTTAGTGCAATATTTCTCAGTTGCAATTTATCTTACTTCAAATGTGTTATTGTGACAGGTCTATTTACGCACAGTGTTATGTAGTTATCAGTTAATCTCCCTTTAAACGTCTCTAATTGTACACAGTTTACATGCCAGATGCCAAAAGAAGCTTCTGGTGAAACTCTCATATTGTAAATGTTACTCTTGAATCACTTCCAAAATATCAACATTTCAAACCAGTAGGAGGCCAAATCCAGCAGAGATCTGATCTGAGGATAATGCACAGCAGGGACTGTTACCTCTGATAATATCACACACTACATTATAATGTCACTGCAGGGATGCCTCTACCCTTCTGGATAAATATTAATAAAAGGAAAAAGGTATTTCATTTAAAAATACTAAATTTGCATGTAAAATAACCACATTAACAGTCAGGTACTACACATAAATGTAACATCACCACATCTATGCAATAACATTTGGTCAAAAGTTGAAACATTTGAATAAAATAGTCTGACTTTCATTACAGAAAAAGCTGACACAGTTGTTTAATTGTACCTTTAAACTTTTCTTTTCTGGACTGGTTCAAACTCCACTGCAATGACAAAGTACAGTAGCCTCCGAGGGTCAAAACTCAAGCATCCCAGTGGGTTCGCAAAGGGCAAATTGTGACGCTTTATCATTTATCTAACAGGTTTTAAACTAAATGTGCACCACTGCAGTCTTTAGTCAGAGCGTAAAGACTTTTATTATCAAAACTAGGCGTGCAGTTTGTCTATGGAGCATCTCATCATTAAAATATTGTTTTTAATAAGCCTGAGAGTCGTCAGCGGGCAGCTCATTGGGAATTCTAATATAGCAATAAAGCAATACATAGCCTCTTAAAACTCCCTCAGATGCTAAAGAATTTAAAGGAAGATTGTTTTAACTCAGAAAAGGTGAATGATTTGAAAATAGTCAATAATCGCTATAAAATCTAACAGTTTTTGATAGTTGTAGGGGAATTGCTAATTTGTTTTTACTTTGCGCAGTATGGGAAAAATATTTGTGGGCTCCAGATGATTCTTTATTGCTGTAAAAATGGACAGTCCACTAGTCCAAGTCGCAACAGATCTAACAATACCTTAACATGTTTTTAATCGATTCATAAGTCAGAAAAAGTGAATGTGTTTTAATTCTGGTTGTGTACGTTATGCACCGCAAAAAGCTTGGTAAAAACTTAAGATATAAACATTTAAAT
>KN490300.1:0-20856 GCA_000787155.1 Scartelaos histophorus
TGTGATTCCTATACATTCTTGTTAACTGTTTCTGTTTCTGTAGCTATTTATAAATATTGTTTGTTATTCCAAGAAGTTTAGCAAGGTACTTTAGGGACTAACTAGGGAAATTACCTTTTAGAATCATTCTTCACCCTAATCTTCACACTTTAATAGTAAACTGTCTTTTTGTCCATTTAAATTTTGAGCTATTTTGAGCAGGACTTGCACTTTGGAAACCATTTTATAGTAATTCTTCAAATACTTTCTACATAAAACTTCCTTGTTGTTCATGCCTTCAGGGTCGGCTAATTTGGAACATTTGAACACATGCACGACCATTAATACACAAGTCTGCATTTTTCACTGGCCAAAGAAAACCAGAGCCACGTGAATGGGTTTTTAGCCAATGTATGCACCAAAATAAGAAATTATACTTTTTAAGAATAACGTTACATTTAAAGGGCCCATATTGTGCAATTTTATGGTTTATTGTATAATGCTGCTTCTTCATCACAAATGTTTCATAGCCGAGTTCTTCAATTCAATGAGCGCTCCACTGTGTTTTTTTACTCCATACACCTTTACTAGAATCAGATGGATCATTTCAGAACTGGAATTGCTAATCACTTCTGAAAAAAGGAAAAATGTGGCTCTTAAATATACTCTCTTCATGACATCACAAGGTGGAACAGAGCATTTTGAGCTTTGGTGATGTAGACATACTAATTATGAAGGGTTATGTGTGAATGAAACAAAACACAACTCCAGGTATGTTTTTGATGAGGTAACAACATTATAACATGGCTAAAAGCTCCCAATTTTGCATAATATAGGACTTTTTAAAATAATCTCTTTCATAATAATCTTATTGATCTAATTTTTGGTCTTTTTCAGGCTTTCGTTTTACTCCGGCCATTCCTCATTTTCCATGTACTGCATGATGTTTCTTGCTGTAAGTAGTTTTTCTCCATTTACATATTGACAAAGCGTCCCCTTGGAGTAATAAGGACTGAGTGTGCGGCGTCACTCAGGGAGCAGGGTCCCATATTAGGAAGAGAAATTGATGTACACACAAAATAGTGCAATACAAGCTCAACCGTGTAGAGTGGGTTAATGTGAATATTTTAAGACCAAAATGAGGTTCCGCAGCAGTGACAGAGAGAATAACTGATGTTGCGTTGGTAACGTTTTTTTCAATACAAAGTGAATTGGAGCTAGAGTCAATATTGAGACAGATCTAAGTCCTGCTTGTCACAGTGAAGAGGTGGGGCCTACCAGATCTGCATTTTTGAGCAGGAAATCAGAGGACTTTATGTCTAATATCAAAATGTTTTAGATCACTATTGCAGTTTGAACTATAAGCATAAGTAGGTCATAGTTTTACATTCAGTACCTGAGTGAAGCATGTTCTTTGATTTAGAGCACATTTTTAAGGACCAAAAAACTGATTTTAATGAGCAAATGGCACTGTGATGCTCAGACATTGACTTTGTATCATGTAACATTATTCAAATAGGTCTAATGTTGATGTTTTGGTCTGGTGCAGTTATACATTCAGGCCAGAATGAAATCAAACTGGACCCGGCTCCTGCGCCCCACCTTCCAGTTTTTCCTGATTGCGACGGCTGTTTACGTGGGTCTGTCCCGAGTGTCTGACTACAAGCACCACTGGAGTGACGTGCTGATGGGGCTACTGCAGGGAGGGCTGGTGGCCATTTTAAATGTAAGTGCAGGATTTTTTAAATCTACTATAAAAGCCTAATGAAGTATTAAAGTATTAAAGAGAAACAGCTCCCTAATAGTTTGTATGAGGTCTTGAGGTCTGTCTGTTACTATAAGTTATTATGACAACCATCTCTTAACCCCTGTGGAGCTCAACAGGGACAGAAGCAGATTTTAATCCAGTTCTAGGTCTTGTGCTCATTAGATGCCACTTAGCCTTGACTAAATGCAAGCTAGATTATTAAATGTGATGCTTCAGAACTTTCATCTTCATGGAGAAAAGCAGGTGGTATTCAGAACGTTACATAGTGCTACTTTAATAAGACAAAATAACAGAAAACCATGTGCAACTGGTTTTTATCCATTGTTCCTTAAACAATAGAAAAATAGAAATCTGAGTAGTGCTGTGTGCAGACAATGCATTCGGTGGATCATTCACATATGTTGTAGACAAACCAACAAAACCACCAACATGTCACACTGAAGAAAAGTAAAAGTTACGTAATAGTGGCAGTTGCACAATCATTTTCCATATAATAGCCTTGATCAAGCTTCCTCTAACATAATAACCCAGGGACTACATGAACCATGATGCTGTTTAATTTAAAGAATCTTTGTAGTATGAACTTAAAGGGCCCACATACTATGCTGTAATGCTGTTTCCTCCTCAAAAACATACCTGGAGTTTTGTTTTTGTTGTGTTTTATTCACACATTTAACACACATACGCTGCATATTTAGGATTTAGGATTTAGTTCCTCTCTCAAACTGAAAGGAGCTGTCCCACCTTGTGATGTCATATGTTAATACGGAAAGTTCTCTACTGCCTTTTTAACTCCATACACCTTCACTAAAATCATTTGGATAATAAAAGGTAAAAGGTAATTTGAAAACTACATGACACTAGATGAACGTCATGCAGCGTTCCACCACTGCCCATAGCCCCAATTCTGAGATGTATACAGACTTTTATAATAAAAACGTGTGAATAAAACAAAACACAACTCCAGATTTTTGCTGAGGTAACAACATTATATCTTTAGGCTCATTCGACTCAATCTTGTATTATATAGGACCTTTTAATGATTGCAATAATAGTAGTGGTGTTCTCATGTAGGTATGGCAAATCATGATATAATTTTTTTCCTGCGTTATGTCCTTCAGGTTGTCTGTGTGACTAACTTCTTCAAGCAGCCCGTTGACCCAGTGGTGAGTCAAGAGGAAGAAGAGGACGCCGTCTCACACACGAGTTTACAAGAAAACCCAAGAGAAAACCACTACGGCAGCACAGACTGAAACTCCAACCTGTATCTCCTGTCCAAAGAACTTCCTACATCACCTTTTGCCTTTAGCTGCTATGAACCGTGCGCACGACAGGTGACAAAACCTTGCACTAAGACATGGTTTTTGTTTGAATTTATTTGTAAATTGTGCATTTTATTGTGAGACAAAAAATGATTTATGGTTGATTTCCTGACAAAACAAGGCTTTTTTTTACTTTGCGGAAACGTGGCTACGAATGTACAGTAAGTTTGTGTTATGCTGCCATCGTGAATGAATGAATTCCTTTTGCCTAGTATATAATGAGCATCTGTGCGCACACCAGTGGCCCTGTACAACCTGTGAAAATGAAAAACCTGGATCTTTAAACCCAAAGAAGACTGAACTACAGAATAATTTATGTTTTTTTTGGTTTTTTGCCTTAGATTAAGTGCAGGGCAGTTTTATTGTACATATAATTATTGTAATGATTTTTTATTGAATGAAAATGCAAATCTTGTGTTGGTCTGAGCAATACAGAAAGATTAAAGAGTGTTTTATAATTTGATTTCAAACTGGTTCATTATTTAAGTTATGTTCAATCTACAACATTAAAAGTGCATTATGTCACTTAGTCACTTGTCTCTATGGAGATGTTAATGCTTTACCTGAAATGTTCCTCAGAATGGCAGAATTGCTTGTCTCCTTGGTGCTAAATGCTTCGTGCTGCTCACTGTAATGAATATATGTTTGTCAGTGTATTTTTAGCAATAATATTTTATTGACTAAATGCAAGCTGGATTATTAAATGTGATGCTTCAGAACTTTCGAGGCAAACCAGTTATATCTTCATGGAGGAAAGCAGGTGGTACTCAGAAAGTTACATAGTGCAAAAGAACAGAAAACCATGTGCAACTGGTTTTTATCCATTGTTCCTTAAACAATAGAAAAATAGAAATCTGAGTAGTGCTGTGTGCAGACAATGCATTCGGTGGATCATTCACATATGTTGTAGACAAACCAACAAAACCACCAACATGTCACACTGAAGAAAAGTAAAAGTTACGTAATAGTGGCAGTTGCACAATCATTTTCCATATAATTATCACTTAGGTCATCTGAAATGATTTTAAAATCATTTATGAGGTGTCAGGTGTCGACCTGTAGAGGAACAATACTTGATCGCATTTATCTGTGGACATTTTATATCAGTTATACAAATAGCTTTGCTCCAAGGTGTAGGTCTGAAAAAGTGCCTTTATAATTTATAATAATGTGTATTTTATTGCACTATTTTTTGTAACTGATTGGAACAATAATTGTAATATTGATTAAAATCCAGTTAATTCCAAATACCTCGTAACAGTGATTCCAAAATTCACTATCAATAGCCATTTGAAATAGTTATCATATCCTAGCTTTTTTTTTTTCCAATCAAAATACAAATTTGAGTATTTTTTCCACAGATTTTTACTATTTAATATTATTCTGTTTGAGATTTCCATAGATTAAATGATTCCACTTTGCTTAATAGACAGTTTCACAACTTTAGTGACCTGAGTTTATTTTCCTCGCAGACAGGTGCCACCAAGGCCAAAGCTTAGGCTGCAATCCTATTACACACATGACCCCACGGACAGGCTGCAAATGCACTGTCCCATAATGCCTTGGGCTGCAATAGCTTTCCATCCAAACCAATATAAAGTTTCCCAGGCTTTTATTTACTTGTGAAATCTCTGTCTACTGCTGTTCAAATACCACAGCTGATCATTTCTGGGAATGTGCAGAGCAGATGCATTTTACAAATTCTTGCATGAACCAGTGTGACTTCTATTATTGCTGAAGTCAAGAGGCACTGCAAAAAGTAAAAGGTCAAAAAACAAAACAAAACCCTCAAATAAAGAACATTTTAGCTTTATGTATTTGAATAGATTTGATGTGACAATTAAAATGATTTACCAATGGAATAAGATTAACTTAATCTTAATCTGCATGGAGATCTTATACTTTTGTCAAGAATGTTCCACTGTATAACACTTCACTTATCTCCATGGAGACATGCAAGCAGTAATTTTAGAAATAAAGTAAAATGTAAGATGGATACGCTCAGCACAAATTAGTGGAACACTGCAGGCAATAAAATCTCAGGTGACAGGAAACAAACCTGAATCAGAAAAGTTGCAGAGAGCAACTTCAAGTCCATTGAAATAATTGAAATCCACATAAAATGTTACTTTAACTTAGCTAGGTTTAGTTTTTACAGTGTGTTGAGGTAATTTCATTTGGAAGACAAAGTGTATTTTTGTTACAATTTTGTGAACCCATATTGGAAGAGACATTAGATGACAACTATGAAACCAAAGTTATGGTTTGTGAATGTTGTCTCAGCAACACAAATATCATTAAAAAGAAGCAATGGTCCATGCTAAAATATAAATTACTTTTTGCATTCTTCTGTATTACATTCACAATCTAGTCTTTTTTTTTGCAAGATGGGATCAATTTAGTATGTTAGCAACAAGCAAAGGCATCCTGTCACGAAATGTACCAAAAATACAGCCACTGGAGGAAAAAAAACATTGTTTTGATGTTGCAGGATACAGTATATGAGGCGGTGTAGTCCTGCATTTATTCAGGACTGATTTAATGTAGAGAAAGTTCCACTGCTGGTGATCTAGACTCTGTTTTTGCAATCAAAACGTTTCGACTCCCATCCAGAAGTTATTTTGAATTGATGGTACTGTCGTGAAGCACTGATATGCTGCTTTGAGTAAGTTGAGTAACTTGAGTGAAAAATCCCTCAGTCGTCCAGGTAGAATTCATGGCAAAAGGAAAATAAATTTGTCAACTGGACAAAAGTTATTAGGTTGAAACCTAAACCTTCAACCTAATAACTTTTGTCCAGTTGACAAATTTATTTTCCTTTTGTCCAGTTGACAAATCTATTTTCCTTTTGCTTTGAGTAACTTGAGTAATTTCCTTTGTTTATTTTTTTCTGAGTCACTTATAACTTTTGCTTTTGCTTTTTGCAGTTATTCGAAAACAAATCTGTCAAGAATTACAGTATAACAAAGAGTTTTGCACAGAAAACAAAAAAATAAACACAGAGCTTAAAGTTGCACTATGTAACTTTTCTGATCAGACGTTTGCCACCGTGGAGCTGTTTTTGCTTTGCCTGATATGTTCCTCAGTATGATATTAAACTTATCTATTGGGCATTCATTCGTGTAAGTGTTTTATATCTCAAAAAAACAAACTTGAATCATTGAGAGCAACAGCACCACAAATCTGACCTGAAACTGTGCCTGGTGATGTGATCTGCTTGGTTCCATAAATATTTCTAATAATATGTCTAATATTCCAACCCTCCACCAAGAAAGTTAGACAGTGAAACTTTAAAGTTGCTTGTTTTTAAAACTATATGGTGGTTCTTCCATTGTGCACTATTTACTCAGGCCAGTGTCATTGTGACCTCTACAATAGTTCTCATTCACAGCTGCCCCTTTCAGTCACATGTCTCACTCTAACCAGCCAAGTCAAGTATCAGCAGAACCACAGTTTACAATGGACCAAGAAAAAAATGGCTATTACTATATCAAATTCATTTTCAGAAAAGTGCAGTCAGTTAATCATGTTCTAGTTGAAAGTTGTGATCCAAATCATTTAAAATACCAATGTTAAAATGGGGAAATAAAAGTATTGTCTTGTAACCACAGGGGAACCAACAAAGGGAAACGCCAAATAACTCAAAGTTGACTAGTTGAGAGTTTGATTTATAGGAAAAATACAAAATAACATTAGATATTTCTTTAAAACAGCTTGTACAAGTGTAAATGCGTCTAAACAAGCTCGTGCTATTGTCCAGCAGTGACCTCTGGCTGCTGTACAATATGGAAGCCAAAGGGTCTGTCATTTCACACTTCTTATTCACAACTTATTTGAGCATGTGAACTACCACTTTAATGAAAATATTGCCATTTAAAGATGCAGTTTAGTCAAGACCTTTAATCTTTACTTTAATCCCATCTTTTAAAATAATGCAATTTAAATTAACCTTTTGAACACTCTGTGACCTTACAAGTTAAAACATTAGATAAGGCTCATTCCAGTTTTTTCATTCAACTTTGATTTGTGTCCAAGCCCTTTAAAAATGTTAATTCATAAACATGCAGTAGGCCTAACTATGACTGCAGTGGACTACCAGTGACCTCTGCTGGAGTCACTGAGCAGTTTAACAATGTGCGTGGAGATCTGGTACCATGAACATGCACGTTAGACTTACAACTGGAACAAACAATAAAACCAGTTTGGCTTGTTTTTAAGTTATTTATTACCATTATATCAAACACTCCATTTGGGCTACAGCTGAGAAACAGAGCCCAAGCTTTCCTCTCAGGATCTCAACAAGCTAATCATCTTCACTCAACAAAAACAGGTGGTTTCTGCACAATAGAAGCCTTTACCTTCTGTGACTGATATTCAGTATCTCCATCTTTGACCATTTTAGGAAAATACACTCAAGGTCAAACCTCTACAATAAACAGAATCATTTAAGTTGTAAAATTTTATTTTGGGGGATCTGTACATGGAGGTTGTGGCCTTCAGTGTGTCACAAACAATAACAGGAACAGGACAGGATAAGCACTGAAGTTCATTACAAGTGCTTAATTTACTCAAAACTGGACAAGAAGTTCAGAACAATCTGCTTAAGTTTAGCATCTGATGCCTCTGTGATTTTACCATCAGCCCTAAGGAAAGAGAAAAAAAAATATGAATACATGTAAGAAAACAGTAGTTACCTTTTAACAAGGAAAGGCCTTACTTGATTGCTCCCAGCAGGTCCTGGTGCTGGCTGAGGATGTGCTGCAGGAAAGCCTTCTCAAACTTTGTGATCTTGCTGGGCTCCATTTTGTCCAGGTGACCCCTGACACCAGCGTAGATGACAGCGACCTGCTCTTCAATAGCCATAGGAGCTACAAAAAAAAAAAAAAAGGCATTTTTATTACAATTGCAGGAGGCAAACACTGCAAGTCACACGAAAATGCCAAACTTACAATACTGTCCCTGCTTGAGCAGCTCTGTCAGCCTCACACCTCTGTTGAGCAGCTGCTGAGTGGCAGCATCCAGGTCAGAGCCAAACTGAGCGAAGGCAGCCACCTCACGGTACTGAGCCAGCTCAAGCTTCATGGTACCAGCCACCTACCAAAAAAATTAAAATAAATCCTTAAGCTTAGCTGTAGCTTATCACAACCACTTAAAATATATAAAGACCAACACACACCTGCTTCATGGCCCTTGTCTGGGCAGCAGATCCTACTCTGGACACAGACAAACCTACATTGATAGCTGGACGAATACCCTTGTAGAACAACTCTGTCTCTAAGAAGATCTAGAGCAGAGAAACAGTCATTCAAACTGTCAAACAGTCATTCAAGGGGTTACACATAAACGTGAGAGTGCTGAACAAACCTGTCCATCAGTGATGGAGATGACATTAGTAGGAATATAAGCAGACACATCACCGGCCTGGGTCTCAATCACAGGGAGGGCAGTGAGGGAGCCGCCGCCAAAGTTGTCGTTCATCTTAGCAGCTCTCTCCAGCAGACGGGAATGCAGGTAGAACACATCACCGGGATAAGCCTCACGACCAGGAGGACGACGCAGCAGCAGAGACATCTGACGGTAGGCTACAGCCTGAAGGGAAACAGAGGCAGTTGCTCACTGCTTCAGCTTTTAGACATGCAATGTAATTTTGCCATTAGGAGCACTCACCTGTTTGGACAAATCGTCATAGATGATGAGGGCATGCTTGCCATTGTCTCTGAAGTACTCTCCCATGGAGCAGCCAGAGTATGGGGCCAGGTACTGCAGAGGAGCAGCATCAGAGGCAGTGGCAGACACCACAATAGTGTACTTCATGGCATCAGCATCAGTCAGCCTCTTCACCAGCTGAGCCACAGTGGACCTCTTCTGACCAATGGCCACATAGATACAGTACAGCTTCTTTTTCTCATCAGTGCCATCGTTGAAACGCTTCTGGTTGATAATGGTGTCAATGGCAATGGCCGTTTTTCTGAAAATATAAAATGAAATTTCAAAAATGCAGTCCATTTTGCATTTATAATTTTTATAGTCATTTCTGGAAGTTCTTACCCAGTCTGCCTGTCACCAATGATCAGTTCTCGCTGGCCTCTACCAATGGGCACCAGACTGTCCACGGCCTTGATACCAGTCTGCATGGGCTCCCTCACAGAGATGCGGGGGATGATACCAGGGGCCTTCAGACCCACACGTCTGCGAACAGTGGAGCCAAGGGGACCCTGAATAAAATTAAAGAAATCCCATGATCCTCTGAACCACTAGAGAGAAAACAAAATTGTCAAATTAAAAAAAAAAAAAAAAAAATCAGGCACAAACTTTTCCATCAATGGCATTTCCCAGAGCGTCCACAACACGGCCCAACAGCTCCTCTCCAACTGGAACGTCCACAATGGCACCAGTTCTCTTGACGATGTCACCCTCTTTGATCAGTTTGTCGTTACCAAAGACCACAACACCAACATTGTCAGGCTCCAAGTTCAGAGACATGCCCTAATACAAAAATACAAAGTGTCAGGTTTCCATGTTTAATCATATGTTTAAACAGTTTACATGAATTCATACCTTCAGTCCAGAGGAGAATTCCACCATCTCCTCAGCCTGGACATTCCTCAGACCGTACACTCTGGCAATACCATCACCAATGGACAGCACACGTCCAGTCTCCTCCAGGTCAGCAGAGGTGTCTGCTCCCAAGATCTTCTCCTCCAGGATAGAAGACACCTCAGCGGTGCCTGTAAAAAAAAAACAAAAAAAACTGTATTTTAAGCTCAGAACTTAGACAAAAAGGCACCCCACTATAAATCTTTAAATAAAAAAATAATAAAATTGAATTGAGTAAACTAGTAATTTTGCAAGTCTTGATATATAGATTAGTGATTTCAATTATTGTGGGCATCTTGTTTATAACGTGAATGACACACCTTTAGCTTGCTAGCTTGTATTCACAAATTGTATTTAACATTTTATTACCCTGAAATGCATTGAATCAGTCTGTGCTGTGTCTGCAACATATGTTGTAGACATTATGGAACACCGACCTTCGTTCTGAGTGAATATCATTCTATGACAAAATGCTTTTGGCATTTGGTTGAAAACACTGAGGGGAGTGAAATGTTTTTTTCTCTCACCTGTTTTCTGCAGCCATGGTCTGGTTGTGTGGAGGTGGTTGACCCCAACGCAGGCAGCGGGGACAGCCTTTGAGATCTAGTCAATGACATAAGATTTATTTTGCTGATTGCATTTGCAAACAAAGTGAAAATAAGCCATAAGAAGCCTTTTAAATGCGCAGTTATGGTCTGGTATAAACTTCCGTGCAGCGCAGAGAACATGCGCTGTCAGGCTTTCTGACCTTCACAGCGTGGCTGAATGGGCCGTTAGCAGCATAGTTAGCTTTGCCGCAAAGTACTAATGGGTTTGCCCGCACAGTGAAGACATACAGTCTGGTTCAAGGGCAAACAACAAATGCAAAAGTCTCACAATATTATTGGATTATTCATAGCACGATGCATCTATACAGCTAAAGCTTTTCAGGGTGACCGGTACGCAATGTTCTAAATGACAGGTTAGCTTTAGCTAGCGGCCTGCGACATTGCCCTTAACGTCATCAAAAATCAGGCATTACTTTGCAATTTGCACCGTTCAAAATGTTCCAATAGTTGAATAAAGCACTTACAAATCCGGCTCTTCTGGGCAGAGCCCTGGCCAAAGCTGATGCGACTCTCACGGATAACATTTTGTCGGGCTGCAGATGACCTGTCCTCCACTAGCGGCACGTCCCTCCGTGAGAAGAGTGTAATGGCTGAATGAACCTTCTTCTATTTATGCCACAGAAGCGCTGCGCTACAGACACACTGCACAACATCGCCCCTTCGTGTCCTGGAGAAGAAACAAAGTGGATTTATTAATTTATTCTGCTTTTTTACTTTGCAGTCAAAGTAACTAACAACAATGCATTTTTAATTGAAATGGGAATAATTATTCTGATCCAGATGCGCTGTTTGACCTGTTACGGTCATAGTGGTTACAGCACAAATAATTATTTACACCTATCTGTATGGGACTTTGGGAGCAAAGTGGCATGTTTTGTTTTTTTTCCTTTTTATGTATACACTTTTTAAAAGCAAACTACATAAATAAACAATCATTCATGACATAAGAAGGCATTTCTTACATATTTCGTTTATGTAATAAAATACAATACAGTGTTCAAAAATGCCCCATACATGTGTAATTTATTGCTATAGTTATTAAGTTTGTTCCCAACAAAACTTTTTTACATGTAAAAAAAAGAAAGCAAAGAAAAAAGTCAGACTGAAAGATTCAAAGTGTGTTATTTTAATAGATTCATGTTGTGGAATCATGGATAAACTGAAATATGTATATTTAATTTATGGCAAATGGTAATGCAACGTGAATTATAATTCAGACGTGAAGATGAAAAACATGTGAGCCATTTGGGTAAACACAGAAGCATAGTTTGTCTGAACACTGCATGAGCTATGTCAGAGCATACGTGATAGTGTATGAGATGAGACACGCACACTCGCTCAGTCTAGTCTGCCAGCGCACCATGGACCACGTATGATGCTTATAGCGCTTCAACATTCTCAAAACAACAGAGAAATGTTTGTTCTCCGAAGCGCCCTCTTGTGCCTGCGCTGTCCCATGGCTTGTCTGCTTTTGTGAACGACAGCCAGGCGGAGGAGACAGTCGTACGGTAGGGCTGCCCGAGGTGCTAGCCTTTAGCCAGCCAGATCCAACAAGCAGCCGCCTGAATGTCGATCCGCATGGGCTACTCCTGCTTAAACTCCGAATAAACCAGCGGAACTGTAAGACACGGATCCCAGGATGGTGTTAGTGCATGTCGGATATCTGGTTCTTCCCGTATTCGGCTCAGTAAGAAATAGAGGTATGGTATTAGTATTCTCATCGACCCAAAACATGTGCCCTGTTTATCTTAATATGCACTGCAGCTGTTTGCTAGCTTTACTAGCTTGAGCTTAGCCCTGACATTAGCTCGATTGACTTGCTCCACAGACTAATAACAATCTAGAACGCTAAATATCCCGCAATTCGCACTTATTTCGTGTATGTTTCTTGACAAACAAATGCTATTCCTTTGCGGTTTGTTTTGTAGCATATGAAATAAAAAATAGCGTCGTTTATGTTAGGCTACGCTAGCTGCCTGTACGTCGGAACGGAAATATTTGTCACAAAGGACCCCTCTCAAATGGACGTCTGTAGCAATTTACCTAATGACCAAAAGACATTCCCTCACAGTGGATGTAGTGAGACAGTAATAGCCGTGTAATTGTTTTATTGGCACGCTGATCCGGCTGATAACATTACGATGCGATGTGTTTTCCATGGTGTATGTGTACTGTAAAAATACCGCAAAATAGACGTAGCCTCTCCAGCCACTCAGCTTATCTGTGCCCGGATGATGTCATTTGAAGATCATCTGGCTCTACGTGCCTTTTCGTGTTTTTAGTCCCATTTTTGCCAATTACGCTCGTCAGTGTGTGCATTTACCAATCGATCCGCAGCCAATTATGTGTTCCGAGTCGTCTTGTATTGTTATTTAATGCTAATTTGCCATTCAGTAGCTGTTCTGGCTGCTCAATGGCAAGAGCCGAGTCTGCGGTCACACACGAAACAATGAATTAAAAGCTCCAGTGTAACATTAATTTCACAACAGTGGCATCAGTGATTTCATTGTGCTTTTATTTCTGTTCTTATTTCCCTGTTTCATAGTATGGAGGCTGGCTCTACATTCTGCATTTATCAGATCTTTGTCGTCCCCCCCATTGTGTAGCTAATGATCATCTGCTGCTGTGTGGTGTGGCGTGGCCTCTGCCTGTTCTCTGCATTTAGCTGTATTGTGAACCCCTTCTTCATTTCCTCTTTCCATCAGAAGACGGCATTGGTATTAAAAGCACCCCCCTCTCCAGATGTGTTCAGCCATAGACTTTCATGTTAAACAAACTAAACATAGCTAACACCTAGTCCAGAGCACCTTTTGTCTTTTTTTCTGTCAATTTGCTGTAGCACTGATTAAGCATTTAGATCCTCTGTAGAAATCAGTTGAATGTCATTGTGTACCTCCCATCCAGTCTTGATAGAAAACATGCTGTAAATTCCTGTAAAGTGGATACATTTTGCATGACTTCCAATAGTGCACTGCATTGTTGAACACCAGAATTTGGCTCATCCTCCCCTTTTCTCTTCGCACAAGGTGCAATGTACATAAGTCAATAATAATTCCATTGGAAACCAGTGCATGCCAAAGCTAATAACTTCACTTACCGTACACTGCACCTGAACACCTGTCATAAGTGTTTCCATTTTTGTCTAATTGTTTCTGTTCCCTTTTTGCAAAAATAATTCAAGCTTTGAATCACACTGAAATGTCGGGTTATTTATAACAAAATTACAAATTACAAAAGTCAACAAAATGTGCTCACTGGTGGTTCATCACTTCTGATTTTCCCACTAACCTAAGGCCAAAATGCTATCCATTTCACAGGGATGCCTATTTTTCCTGCACTGCTAAAAAAAGATCCTCTATTAGTAATAACGTCTTATTGTTTGGTTGTGGTCTCTCTTTACCTTTTGTTCTGGTAATAGTACTTTCAATGCATGGTTCACATTTATGATTCATAATTTATTTGTTTATGTTTTTCTACATTGATTAGTTCAAATCCAATGTAATCTTTCTGTAGTAAAGATGTATCCTGCTGTACTTGAATCATGTGCTATAGCCAACACGTCTGCTCATTGGATGCTGCTTATGTTCTTTTTTTAACCCTATATATGGAGCATGGTGGGCCTTGCCTTTTAGTCTATGTTGTTTATTTTTGTTGCATGGATTTATTACTATTTATTACAAAAGAGGAAATAAATTAAACACAGATTTCACAAATACTAATATATATTTCAATAAAGACAATAGTGTTTTTCCTAACCTTCAGTGTGCTTCTTGCTGATTTCCATATATTGTCCTCCTCCTCCCCTCCTTCTCCCTTGTCCCTACCTGCCCCCTCCCAGAACAAAACTCCACCCCCTCTCTTACACCCCCACCTCCTCCTCCCTCTGCTCTGACAAAGATAGACTCTATCACCGGGCCTGAAAAATAGTCTATCTGCTGTCATTCATGTTGATCGTTTTGGCAGAGATGCTTTGGAAATGCAGTGTTGCAAATGTTCAATAGCATCTGTAGCTGTGTCTAGACATGAGGCTTTGACCCCATCACAAGGTCATTGCCTGTCTTCTCAGCTCTATTGACTACATGTCAAACTAGACATAAAACCATTACTCTCAATTCTCAAATTAGATTTTTAAAGTGAGCACTGCCTTTTCCAAACATACTCTTTTTGTAAATGCAATGTAGACTTCGCCAAAAATAAATGTGGTAATACATATTTGAGTATTTCCATTGTATACATATCATAACGTGACTCCATCAAAGTGAATTACAAAGTTGACATTTTCAATTAGTGAAAAGCTAACATTCACTGCTTAATTTTTGCCATTTAAACAGGTTTTTAAAATGTTATAATTATATATGTTTCCAGTGTTTCATCCTTTCCCCCAATCAAAGGGATCATTCTCAGCACATAATTATTAACAGTAACAGTATTCAAAGAAAGCCTATGTAAGCATGTCTTCTCCATTGAGCCTGTGCAGCAGTCTGCTCACAGTAGTTGCCAAATAGCTGTGGTTGGAAAGAGAGAAAAAGGCATCCAAGTTATTTCCTCTAAACTCATGTGGTTTAAATAGACTTAGTGAAGCTCTGTGAATACCGGGGCTCTGTGTCCTGTTACTGTCTTCAGTGTGCTAGTGTCAAATGGGGTGATTCTGGCAGCTGCTCAGGTAGACATTTAACTAATGACACTTCTACTGCACTGTCAGCGGTGAATGTAAAACCTGCAGCGCTGAGGAGCTAGTAAATGCGACTTTACCTTGTGATCCGGTTTCCCTGTGAATCCGAAGACCGGCAGTCCAACCAGAGATCGGAATTGTGATAAGACCAAATAATGGTATTCATGCTCATGGCTCTGTGGTAACCATTTTCCACCCACAGAAGTATGTTCACTCTAGGTAAGAGCTAGGGCTTCATTAACATGCTATATCACACACAGTGACTCCACATTTCACCCACTATTAATTCCAGCTAATCTGGTGCTCTGCTGACAGCTTCTCTTATCTCCTGCAGGATCCCATTTCAGCCGGCAACAGCAGCAGCAGCAGCACAGCCATGCTACCTCTTGCCGGCACTTCCAGTTAGGCCCTCAGGCCCCGTTGCCCATGGACTTCCCCATGCCCCACCCCGGGCAGCCCCAGTCGGGCATTAACCCTCACCTGGCTCCCCCGGGCCACCAGCATGGCCCTCCACTGCACCCCCCTCTTAATCCCATGCCCGCGCCACAGTTCCAGGACCTCCCCGCCCCTCCCTTCCTACCTCAGGCATTACACCAGCAATACCTCCTGCAGCAGCAGCTCCTGGAGGCCCAGCACAGACACATCCTGCCACCCTCCAGGTACAGCGCTGGGGACATCATCATCTTCAAAGTTTTACAGCACACCTTACAATGAACGCAACATATCAGTGTAGTTGGCTCCATGGCTGAAGAAGACTGAATCAGTTTTGCAACTCTTCAAACTAGTTTCTTCAGTTCGGACATGACAAGATGCTTTATCAATACAAAAGAATATAATTTGATTCTACTTCTGAAAAACTTCTGATAATGTTCGATACTCTACACTCACAGTAGTTAACGGATGATACTTCTAGTGCTGAATAGTATGTGGGTATCATCAGTCCACACAAGCTGCTTTACACAGGCTCATTGTTCACTTGGTTTACTTTGTCCACAGCAAATTTTAAAAGGATTTATATGGAGGAACCAGTTTACCTGCCCTTCTTAGTTGTCACTGGCATGCACGAATTAGAAAGTACAGTAGTTATATTCATTAGATTCACTATGTAACTTTTCTGGAGGATGGTTAGTAGGCCACAGGCATTTCTTGATAGATGTATTGTCTGGATATGTAGTATGTTCACAGCAACACTTAACTCCTGCTCTAAAGTACCTCGACAAACCTGCAGTCCTAGTAAGAGGAGGATTGCCACTTCACAGAGCTGACCTTGACTGCTTGCCTCCAAGGAAACAGATAAGTTTGATATCATACTGTGGAATATTCTTGGCAAAGAAATATAAAATATCAAGCAGGGAGCTCGCAGGTGACGTATTCTCCCTCTGAAAAGTTACATAACGCACCTTTTAAATAAAACACTCAAGAGAAACAAAACACAACAACTGCCTTTGAGCTTTGAAAAGGAGAAAACTAAGCTTTGCTTTGTCAGGTCTCACAGGTCCAAATATGAGAGCATGTTTTCAGAGCCTGTTGCTGTTTGTGTGTTGACAGACGCACTCCAGAGAGAGTCCCACACCAGCCCCACAGACTGAGGCCGGGCTACGAGTACGCCCCCCCCATCCACGTCCCCCCTCAGCCTGTGGTGCAGCAGCCACGCTACCTAGCCGAGGGAACAGACTGGTAAGGAAATAACGCTTTACACTGGCATTATAATAAACAGTATAGTCAATTTGTCTCCAAACTGGAATATCTACATGCCAAGGAAGCTTTGTTTATCCCTGGAGAGAAATAAGTTAGAGGAGGAGAGAGAGAGAGGAATAGAGAGGAGGAAGAGAGAGGGAGGAGGGGAGGGGAGAGAGAGAGAGAGAGAGAGAGGAGAGGGAGAGAGAGAGAATGTTAGAATAGTGAGAGAGAGAGAAAAGGGGAGCGGGAGGAAGAGAGAGAGAGGAGGGATAGACAGAGAGAAAGAGGCAGAGGAAGAGAGATAAAGAGAAAACTACTACCACTTTTTTATCCACTGGATGATTGTACTTGGTACTTGTGTCTGGCTTCTGCTAGTACTAGTACACTTTTAAAGTATAGTATGGGATGAAGAGTTGTGAGTAGTTCTTGGATCAGTGGCTTAGATGCTCAGATACACACCCAAAAGTGGATCTCAGGATATTGATAGTTTGCAGAGACCTCACACTCTGATCTCTAATGGCGACACGGCGACACAATGGACACGTTGGTGAACACAAACCAAAAAGTTTTAAGGCACAACATTTAAACAGCACAATTTGAGGAGCCCGTGATGAATGCGAGCGTCCACGGTCCTGTTTAGGTGTTTGATTTTCAACAAATGTGAGAGTGACTAACTGAAAAACTGTTGGCTAATGCGAGCTAAAACTTGTGACTGTAATTATACGTGTAAGAGATTTGTTTAAGCGCACCAATCATCTCTTTCTGGTGAGCTCGTCTTAAAGTCAAATTTGAGCCACAGAGATTCTGACAGAGTAGTGCTTTGAGTTAGCGTCGCACCCACAGGGAACGTTCATGACGTCAGCTGCAAAGTATCACTCGAAATGTCACAACAGTTACTGAGAGAGTGGATTTATTTGCACAGGAAAAATGTACAAACTAAAGTGAGAAACACAGAAGTGAAAGAGAAAATGTTAAAGAATATTTAAAAAAAACATTGTACTTTTATCTTCCAAATACAGCTACATATAACAGTTACTCCATTGTTTGAAGTAACATGAGTTTTTGATTGTCAGATTTATTTTGTGCATAGAAACGTGTAAAAATCAGATCTACTTATTGTGTTTGGTTTGTGTAATCCAATTGTAAATGTATCCATATGACAGCAATTGCAGTATTATGTGTATTATCGTAGTATAATGGAGTATAGTATAATTTCATCAACTATTTCCAGAGATTTGATTGTAGATTCTGCTTTTGAGTCTTCATATAAAAGTGAAGGACTTGTGCTCGTATAATAGCTCTTGTAAATCTCCATGTTTCTTTGATTACTCTGATGGTTTGTGCTGAAGTTGCAGATTTTAAAGCGGCACGTTCAGTCTGGTGTCTGGATATAACAAGGGTTTAATTTGAAAACACAGCTTTATGTGAGCTACAGTGGCAGCTCCCAGAGAATGAACCTCAGAACATTTCCGCATGATTTGCTTTGTCAAATCACCTCAAATGAATTCCAGCAGATTTTGATCACAAGTTTAAAGGTCTTATAGTCTATAAAATCGACTTTTGTGAGCTTTAAGCCGTGTTATAAAATTGTTTCTTGTCTGTTTTTTGTTTCATTCACACATGTTGAGTCACACGTCCTTTATTATTAGGATTTCCAAAGTTAAAAATGCTTTGTTCCACCTTGTGATGTCATGAACCGGTTGCTTCCATTTAGTTCAGTAGAGACTGGAAAATCCACTTCTGAAATCAACCAAATGATTCTAGTGCATGAAGTTTAAAATTCAATTCAATTCAATTTCTCTTTATTGTCACATGTGCATATACATACAAGATATATAGCACAGATAAAATTGCTGTCCTCTCCCACATCAGTGCAAACATTTAAAAACATTTAAAAAAGAAGAGAAAATGTGCAAACGACAAGAAAAAAAGAAAAGTGCAAACCAAGTAAACATTAAGTGACATTCAAATATAGACTAAACAAAACAGAAACATTCAGGTATAGAGACAAAACTTTACAGATGAAAAAACCCAAAATGAATAAAACAGTTATTGATTGTCCATATAAAAATATAGAGATATATGTGCCAAATATATGAAGTAACAGTTTTTTGATTGTCCATATACAGTCATATGCAAAAATTTGGGCACCCCTGATAATTTTCAAGATTTTTCTTTATATCAATACATCAATTTCAGTTAAATATATCATAAAGCAGAGGAACACAGAGATGCAAATGAGAAGATGCAAAGAGGAGAAAAAGGTGCACTTGGCCACCTGAAATACCTCTTCTCATGACTGGCTTCACCTGTTGTATGTAGGTCAAAGGTCAATGAGCTTACAAAACAAATTTTGGTTCCAAAAATGATTGCTAAAGGCATTCAGGTAAATAAAACAACAAGGGTGCCCAAACTTATGCACCTGCTTGTTTTTGTTTAAGTCATTATTGCACAAGTTCTGTAAATCCAATAAACTTCATTTCACTTTTCAAAGATCACTGTGTTCCTCTGCTATATGATATATTTAATTGGTGATCTGAAAAACCACTGATTTATAAAGAAAAATCTTGAAAATTATCAGGGGTGCCCAAACTTTTGCATGTGACTGTAAGTGGAAAGTGAGGTAGTACGTGACAGAAGCACTTCCTGTCTCATGACATCACAAGGTGGAACAGGGTGTTTTATGTTTAAACAAGAGAATGAAGCACAGACACAACTCCAGGCACCATTTTTCTCTAACATTATCATAAAATAGCCTCATATGGGCCGTTTAAAGGAGAAGTCAGAAGATTTACTGAGGTACTGCTCAGGCTAATGTGTAAAAAATGGTGGTAAGTTATGGCAGAGAGCGAGAGGAGAAGGATGATACATTATTTAAGGCTCTGCAGTTGTAGGGTGAACGCACACACCAGGACTCAGAGAAAATCTCCGTCTGAAAGCGCGAAATAATGACTAGGGATGAACGCACCGGCTGAACTGCGTTGCTCCGTCTCTCCTCTCCTCTTTAGATGTTTTATTTTCCCCACATCTTCACTAAAGCTGAATAGGTCGTCTTCAGCGATCACATTTAACCCACTGGCCTTTGGAGAAACCTTTTTACGAACGAGATAAAACAAACTAAACATTAAACGTGCAGCCCCGTCATTAAATTTGCTGATTTCAAAGCGCCGCACGACTCTAAACTTTACGACTGCAGTCAGAACTGTCTTTCCTGCGTTTCCAGTGCAATTTCCAAAGCGAGAAAGAGGCGCAAATAAAAATAATCAGTTTTCTTCCAAACAAATTGATTTGAACTTCAAATTTGATGAAACAATTGAATAGATTTTTTTCCCATCCCTATTGTTTTCACCCTCTCTCTATTTATATACTCTCTTGTTCTGTCATTTTCTCTCTTTTTCTTTCTCTTAACCTTCTGATCTGTGCTTCTTCTCTCTTCTCCTTTGCCCATTTCTTGTGTTTGTCTCTCTCTTTGCCTCCACTATCTTCTCCCCCTCCCTTTGCTTCTCAATTCTCTCTTTCTGCTTCCACTATCTTTTCTCTCTCTTTTCTCTACCCTCCCCCCGTCTCTTTCTTCCTCTTCTTTTCTGTAACTCGTCTCCTGTGCGTCTCCAGGGACCTGAGCGTAGATGCCGGGCTGCCTCCTCAGTACCACATCCACCCGCTGCCGCAGCACTATCAGCACTACCTGACCTCTCCCAGAATGCACCACTTTCCCCGGAACAACGCCTCGACACAAGTGGTGAGCTGCACACGCGCCGGACCTGTCACTGCCGCACGTCCTGCACCGTGATACACGATACAGGGAAATACTGCGAAACCATAAGACGAAAATAATAAGAAACGATAATATTGAAACTGCATTATGCAACTGACATCAGACTTAAATTAGGACTAAACCAGGACTAAACCAGATTTAAACTAGGACTAAACCAGGACTAAACCAGGACTAAACCAGGACTAAAACAGGACTAAACCAGGACTAAACCAGGACTTAACCAGATCTAAACTAGAACTAAAACAGGACTAAACCAGATTTAAACCAGGACTAAAGCAGGACTAAACTAAGGCTAAACCAGGACTCAACTAGAACTAAAACAGGACTAAACCAGATCTAAACCAGGACTAAACCAGGACTAAACCAGGACTAAAACAGGACTAAAACAGGACTAAAACAGGACTAAACTAGATCTAAACCAGGACTAAAACAGGACTAAAACAGGACTAAACCAG
>KN490301.1:0-33226 GCA_000787155.1 Scartelaos histophorus
ATATCAAGATATCGCCCACCCCTAATTTCAACAACACTTGAACCTGAGAAACCTGATACAATGTGCAGTAGTTTCAGTAGTGGGATGCACACTGTGTTGCGATAGCGCTCTGAAGGGGGAGTACCTTAGTGAGGAGAGCAAAGGGAGGGGTGAATCTTATTTTCTGTGAATTTAGCATTTTCAAAGCAATTAAAGAAAATACAGTGATTTAAATATGTCATGTGTTAGCATTTAAGATAAGAATTTACAGTGACAGAAGTTCAAAAACAGCATACTAATAATATTAAGCAGCAGCAGTACATCAAATTATCCAGCTTTTCTTGCAGTATTTTATTATAAACACTTAACTTCATATTTAAATGTTCAAATGTTCAAAACAGCACTGACTATTACATATAATTCTAATGTCTCTAATGTTTCTACAGGCCAATATTGTTTAATACAGTTGGGTGGGAGCTAAAATTAATGTAGTTAAAATGCAGATTTGTGTCAGTACAGTAAGTTCAGGGGTCTAATCACTAACTAAGTACATTGTTATTAATAGGGAATACTGGGAGCGTGATATCATTGCATTGTAGAATCTGCAAACCACCAATGGCAAAGTTCTTGTTGTGCAAAATGAGTCATATGCACTTTTCTTTTAATTGTGCTGGTATTGCATAATCATTTTTGTTACCGCAGCGGCCTTATAATCATTGCAGGGATAGCCTTTTCTGACTTCAAAGCAACAACAGCTAAAAAGACTCAAAGTAATTAGAGAAAATATCCAATAGTTTTGTTGAGCAGGCCCAATTCTATTACAATTACACAACATGGAGAAATATGTTAATGTGCGTCCGTATTATTTCCTGTAGATTATGATTTAACATATGATGAAATAGAGCGTGCTAGGAAAGAAAACTAAGATGATCTGAAGTAACAATTGTTAGCTGTGTAATTTGCATTTGCTTTGATTGGATTAAGTTCCCTCTGTAGATCCTGTTTTCTTTTGTAAAAGCTTAAACTTGAAGGGAAATGTGCTCTTGTGGGACTGATGCAAGCCCTGCAGCAGCCTGCTCTTTCTAAGAAAATATTTAAAATTTACACTGCGCTCCTAGATACTTCTCTCCAGCTACACTGCAAAGAAGTTATCTGTAATAAAAAATAAAAAAAAATACCAAGTCCAATTGTTTTCATTGCTTTTTGAAGATCATGTTGTGTTGCATAAACTCTTCACTCGCTCACCAGGAGGATGGCAGTTCAATATGGCAAATATGACTATTGTGTTTGTAGCTTATAATAGGAAAAGCTTCTAAAAGGAATTGAATGAAAAAGATTTTACAATTACAAGTGAACCTGGGTTGGCAGTATCTTAACCTGCATTTAGAGGACACATAGACGTTTCCCTCATTATTAATGTATGAACACATAGGGCAGCAAAGGCACTGATTCATGGTCGGCTGTATTGCTGGGCTTTAGGCGGAGTCCTTTTAGGGTTAAACCAACTGGATTTCAGCATTGAATCTGGCAACCCAAATGAGAGACTCATCGCTCACTCATACGAATATTGATCTCGAGAAAGCAAGTGCATTTAAATCAACAGGTCTACACCAATCGTGTGGCAGTAATGCAGATGAGGGCCTTGTTTAGGTGAACGTTCTGCCTCCTTACGTGTCCTCATGTTTCATACGTTTTGACTTCAATCTGCACAATGTGACTAAAAGCCCAGTGTCTCCTTCCCTCTGAAGATGTATATGCATCTGCTCCTGCTCCTCCCTCTCTGATCCAGCCACAGTTCCTCACATTTTTTCCTCTTTCTCTCCTCTGGCGCTTCTGATCACGATGAGCCAACTTATGGAAAGTAACTGTATTTTCACCGTTTATGAGTGAGTATAAGACCTCATTTAGCTCACATTCATCGCATGTGTTTCTGCTGCTAGAGTAAAGTGTGTGCATGTTTTTTAGGCTATAATATATTATGCAAACTAATTCCAGACTTTAAATGTGGATTTCTCATTAACACAACAAAAAGTACTGACCTTTGCACTGTGGTCTTTATGCCTTAAGTCCATCTTTCTCAGTTTCCAACAAGATGGACGAAAATAGAATACAAAATTATATCAATGATGATTATCAATATGAAGAAAAAAAATTATGATGATTCTTTTTTTTCCCCACTAAGCCCTACTACATCGTGTCTGGGAACATGCATAGGTCTTGTGTGTGAAATTTTAAATAAAAAAAACGCTGTGTTAAAAATTATGGTTTCCTTTTACAGTCCAATGACATTTTGTTCAGAACGTCAACCTAGGGGTGAAAAAATAATAATATTTTTGTGTTTTCCATTTAATTTTATCAGCTTTTTGCAGCATTTTGTAAAATAAGAGCACTCTCAAAAATTGCAGACATTCACAATAGCTTCACCTCTACTTGAACCTCCGCCAAGACATTCACAGGCACATTTTAGCACATTTCTTATTAACTGATTATCGTTCGCACAATCAGAATTAAATAGTAACATATAATTTTTGTCAACACTATTTAACATGTACTCCAAAAATCAAAGGGAAAATTAGCCATAGCCATTAGCCAATTAGTCCGTGCCATTTTGGTTTACTTACATTTCCCAGAACACCAGGTCACCTTTACAGCAGTCACTGGCCACTTGCATTATTTAAGAGATGACCAAGACAGGAAATCTGATCTGATATGGCCTACACAGCAGCTACCGCAACACAATACTGCCCGGAGAACCCTCGTGTGACATAACCATGCATGCCAGGTGCAGCAGGCTTGTTCATCTGCGCTATTTACATAAAGCTAGAGGATAAATAAATGATGAAGTAGTTGTTTAGCAGGGTCTGAATGGGAACGTAGAGTTATTCATCACTTTATATCGTAGTAGGGAGGGAAGCACGGCGCCGGATCACTTGGACATTAGAAGTATTAGGCCTGGCGAGCGCAGCGTGGCTCTCACCCAGACCGGCATCAATATTCCAAAGTGAAATAGATCAGACCGAAATGCAGGGAGACAGACGGGAGGGCAGGGAGCAGGAGGTGATCACGATTCATCGCCAGATCTGTATTTATATGAAGTCACAACATTGGAACCATTCTTTGTAAACCGTAAAATAATGTTGTATTTTAATTGTGGTGACAGTTCATATTAATCACTTGCTAAGATATAATTAGTATGATAATTAGATGTTACTTAGCTATTACCAAACATGTATTCATTAATATCTAATACTGAGATTCCACTGTATGTACAAAAGCATCTATTGTAATTCCCACAACTTAAATGCAGAGGAAATTGTAAAGGACGTATAGGGTGAAGGTGGAGGAGGAGGAGAAGAAGAAGAAGAAGAAGAAGAAGTAGTAGTAGTAGTAGTAGAAGTAGTAGTAGTAGTAGTAGTAGTAGTAGTAGTAGTAGAAGTAGAAGAAGAAGTAAAAGAAGAAGTAGAAGAAGAAGTTGTAGTAGTAGTAGTAGTAGTAGTAGTAGTAGTAGTAGTAGTAGTAGTAGTAGTAGAAGTAGAAGAAGAAGTAAAAGAAGAAGTAGAAGAAGTAGTTGTAGTAGTAGTAGTAGTAGTAGTAGTAGTAGTAGTAGTAGTAGTAGTAGTAGTAGAAGTAGAAGTAGAAGAAGAAGAAGAAGAAGAAGAAGAAGGAAGGAAGAAGGAAGAAGGAGAAGAAGAAGAACATACTTACACATTTTAGCTTTAGAAGGAAGAAGGAAGGAGGAGAAGAAGGAAGAAGGAAGAAGAAGAAGAAGACATCCAACTAGAGCCATCTTACACATTTTAGCTATTAATATGTCGTCCCTAATCAAAAATGTAACCTTAATTATTACTTAGTCTATTTGCAAGATGGAAGATTAATTAAAAGCTTAAAAACATTAATCACTCAAATGTCAATGGCTAAATCAACAAAGCAAAAAGGAAAGAGCTTAAAATAAATGTATTCTAATTCCTTGAGTGTCATTGAAAGGCACACTATTAGACACTTTTGAGGGGCTCCGTTTTTTGCTTTGCTTGGAATGTTCCACAGTACGGCATTTAACGTATCTTGCATTTATTTGATTACTTTTTTTGTTTGTTGTTGCTAAAAAAAATATTAGGCACACTTGACGGATCTGACTTAACTTACGCCTGGTGTTGATACTTTCTTGTCTCGAAGGAGATACATTTAATGGGATATTAAATTAGTAGTAACATTTCCATGGAAACAAACAGGTGACGTACCCTCCACCAGAAAAGCTGCTAGTTCACTTTCAACTACTTCAGCTGGTTATTTGAACGATGAAATGGAGCAATCAAAAGTGGGGAATGTCATAATATGCAGTCGTAAAATGGCCAAAATTTGTAGTTGTTTTAAAGCATGGAAATCTGTTATTGGAATACATGAGTTAACAGGTTTTGGCAGACCAGTAAATCACAAAATACACATACAAAATATAATTAAAAATACAAATATATTAAAATACATGTTATACTTTGAATCATCATTCTCTGGAAGGTGAAGCTATCTAGAGGCACTGCTGTTTCTGAAGCTCTGTTACTCAAATTAGACTTTAATCTGAGCTTTATTTCAACACAATCTGGAAAAAAACAAGTAAATTTATTTATGCTGTTAAACAAGTCCCTCTCAAATTACAGTAACCACCTATTTACCATTCGACACCAGCTTTTCAGTTAGCATAAAGGGAACGCTCATATTTATCACAGGCTCCTGAAAATGTCTTCCATGTTGTATTTCTCGACTTTTTCAAATTGTTTGCTAATGTGTGCATTGCGTCGCTATGGTAACTACTGAATATACAGTACACGCAGTCCTCCAAACAACATCACTATAATGCGCTACATTAGCCTCATCTCAGGCCGTTTGATGTTACATTTATTTAACTGAAGCTACCTCTGCTCTCTTGACTTATTATGTAAGTGTTATTATAAGATCTCCATTACACTGTTAATGAGCATTCGCAGTCTTTACAGAAGGGCCATCTCAATATACACTTCCCAAATGAATAGCTATTGTATTGTCTCACTCTATTACTGTCAGCTATATTATTTTATTTAAGGTTATATGGTGGTTTTCTCACCACAAGCATGCATGGAATTGTGTTTCATTCCTTCCACGCACATTTAACTCACATTTAACTCACAAATCCTGTATATTCAGTCCGTCTCTAGAGCTGAAACAGTTCGGGGATGTGAGGGTCCTTCAGTTGTAGTGGTACAGAGCCTGACGTGATGGTGTACAAAGACATTATGTACTGCAGTATTGTGGATAGCGGTGGGAGCAGTCTGGTGTGGGCCCGCGAGTGCTCTTATGGTGAATGTGCTGAACAGGCAAACTTCAGACATGATAAACCCTCTGCACCTGCTAATGCAACATGGGACGCTTTAAGAGCATTGTATTACAGTAAGAAGAAGAAGTGATGATGGAAAGATGGGAGAGGAATAATTAAACGTGTTAATGTGGTTCACTCTGCAACTAATATGGAAAAGCCATGTCACTATTAATATTACAGATAGTACTACTGCATTCTACTGTAGTACTGCTACTGGTAAAAGGGATAGACCAATATATTGCATGGCTGATTTTTGGTCTTTTTAGCGTATGAAAATGACAAGAAAAAATTTGTGCATAAAGGTTTGCTTGTGCAATTTCAACAATGCAATGGTCTCTACACAGATAGTAGTAAAAAAAAGTTGTGGATGAGTTTGTACAAAATTTTAATTTGATAATTTGGGAAAAATTACCTAAATCGACTATGTATAGGCCCAAAAACATCAGAAGTAATGAAATGCATATCAGTTGATCTCTAACAAACAGCTCTTTCTACAACAAATACACTATTACTACATTACACATTCTACAACTGCTACTAATACTACCAATAAGGCTGTGTGTACACTTTTCTGGTTTGGTACTTTGATCCCAGTTTAGTCCTGATGTGGACTTGGTGTGGTTCTTTTCTAGTCCACATTTAATCCATTTTAGGTCCAAATGTAGTTTAATATATGTAACGCATGCAGGAAATACATAATAGACCACCACAGGACTAAGAAAGTACTATGATTTAAAGCTGAAAATCACATTCAATTGTCTATTTTTTTTATTATAATAATGGTATTGGAATCATAATTGAGTATCAGTTCCTTAGTATCAAAATCAAGCTTGGATTTTTTTTTTTTTCTTTCTGTATCACTTATGCAGATTTTATTTTCCATTCATAGTCCTGATCTCATTCAGTTTTAGTTACAGTTTTGGATACATTCATATTCGTCTTTGTTTGGCCCTGGTTTGAACCCAAATTGAGTTAAATTGTAGATTGTTTGGCCCTTTCATAGACCTGGTTTAGTGCTGGATTTAGTCTCAGTTTTGTAGTGAATTTACATTACTATAACTGCCAAGAAAGAACAACTTTGATAGATGATGATATCGACTCCAAAAGTACCTCAGTATAAGTATCTATATTTACTATCCACTTCTTGACATGACAAAGTAGGATATTGTTGAACCATATCCGAGCGCAGCCTCTCCCTCCGAATCCTCCCGACAGTGACAGAGACGTATGAATAGAGCAGGTAATAGTAGTGTGACTGGGCCTGCATATTAATACCGCTCACTTAGACAACCATTATCAGGGCTAATGCGCCTGTGCCCACCCAAAAGAATTAGCCTTTAATATATTACAACAGCACGACCCAAATAGAGAAGAGAATGAATAGGCTACACTCACATTTTACTACTTCGCATCAGCTATGGCGGTGCATAAACAGACAAACGGCACTATTAGCGGCCGGGGCTTCCGAACTTAATCATTCCTAAGTACTTTTGGGATATTGAAGAACATGGCAAGGAGAAAACAAGAATCTAAACTTGAAATCAACCTGAGCCTCTTAGATTCAAGGACAAGAGTAATGCAAACTGATGAGATAAACAGTTTAATATGCGGCTGACATTTCTGCAAAAGGAAATAGACGTGCATGGTATTGACTAAACAGCAAGGACATCGTGATATGAGTCAATATGGCATGAAAATGTGGGCCATTTCTGATTCAAATTCATATAGAAATCTCATGATCTGACTGCCATTTGGACTATGCTCCAGAAAATGATTTTTTTCCCGCATCTATTTGAGAAAAATTGATCTCGGACCAATACAGGTATGTAGTGTAAGCGGCTCCCACTGTGCACTGTTTGTATTTACTGTTCGAAAATCAGGAAGTGTATGGTTAGCATGCTAGTTGTGAGGTCATAACTCCAGTATGTTAAAAAGTACTGCAAACAAAAAAAGTAAAAACTGCAAACTTTAACCACATCCAGTTAAAAAATTAATTTGCGAATTATGCAACATTTCTTAATCTTCAGTTATAATTTTTTGATGGCAGGTTCACACTGTCTAATCTGTTTTGAGAGAATGACACCAGCGAAAATGTCACCCATGATTTTTGGAATTACTTGGTGAGAATCTCCCACTAGCAAGACACGATTTTAAAATATGTCTGTCTGTCTGCTCTGTGCAAGTGTTTTTGTTTTTAATATATCGCTTCAGCTGAAATGAACATCAAAATAAATGGTTTTGGAGATGCTTTTAATCTTGGAAAAACAAAATGGAAATAGACCTGTCTGAAAAAAAAGATATGATTCATTACTAAGTAGACGCATTTCTACACTAATACTACAAGAACCTCTTCTCTACAACTGCTACTACTACAACAAATACTTCATACTACATCTACTAAAATATATATATTGCTAGGGCTACACGACAATAGCTACAGTCGCTACTACCGCTACTACTACAGCTACAGCCGCTACAACTGCTACTACTACAGCTACAACCACTACTACCGCTACTACTACAGCTACAGCCGCTACTACTGCTAATACTACAGCTACAACTGCTACTACAGCTACAACCGCTACTACTGCTACTACAGGTACAACCGCTAGTACTGCTACTACTACAGCTACAACCGCTACAACCGCTACTACTGCTACTACTACAGCTACAACCACTACTACTGCTACTACTACAGCTACAACCGCTACTTCTGCTACTACTGCTACTACTACAGCTACAACCGCTAATACTGCTACTACAGCTACAACTGCTACTACTACAGCTACAACCGCTACTACTGCTACTACTACAGCTACAACCACTACTTCTGCTACTACTGCTACTACTACAGCTACAACCGCTACTACTGCTACTACTACAGCTACAACCGCTACTTCTGCTACTACTACAGCTACAACCGCTAATACTGCTACTACTACAGCTACAACCGCTACTACTGCTACTAATACAGCTACAACCACTACTACTGCTACTACTGCTACTACTACAGCTACAACCGCTATTACTGCTACTAATACAGCTACAACTGCCACTACCACTACTACCACTACTACTACAGCTACAACCGCTACTCCTACATCTACAACGGCATTTACCGATACTACTACAGCCACAACCATCACTTCTACCACTCCCAATACTAACACCACTACCAACACTCCTACTACAGTTACAACCGCCACTACCACTACTACCACTAGCACTATTACTTGAGCTCGACCAACATTTTTACTTTTAAATATATAAACTATCTCCAGCACAGGTTGATATTTTCACCTGCTGCCTAAAAAGTACACACACAGCTTTATTGTGACATTTAGTGTGAAGAGACAACTGCACAAGATGTGATTTTACAGTCTTAAAGGTTTGTGGTTTAAAAAAAAAAAATAAAAGACGAGGTTGTGCAAAATGTGTTGTTTGCTTCTGAACAATTACCACTACTACCACCAGCACTACCACTACTACTACTACTACAACAACCACCACTACTATCACTACTGCAATTCCAATATATCTAGAGAGCAGAATGTTTTAGTGATTAGGATCCTAAAAACGTAGTGTACTTAAAATACAAAAAGTCATTCATTTCCACATTAAAATTCATAGCGTCTCCTATAGAAGCACCAAGGGCCAGGCGGCTTACACAGGCGGAGCAGTAAGTAGATAATGTATGTATCAGCATCTATGTCAACAGCGCCCGGTGGTCTGCTAAACCTCTCCCTCGCACTAATTCATCTCGGAGAGGGTCCCTGTAATCCCCGCGCTGGAGTCATCTCATATGACCAGAGTTTAAACCCACAAACCTGGCTTAGCTCTCCCCCTGTCCGCTTAGCTTCAGCTGGGGGAATATCCATGTCACACGCCGGCAGTTCCTACACAATGCACCCACTTAACTACGCGCTTAAACATACAGGAGGTCTCTGCACAAAAGAAAGGCTTTACGCTTTACTTTTGATGTTTTTTTTTTGTTTTTTGTTTCACCTCTCTGCGTGACGCCTACCCATAAGTCTGTGGTGTCGTAGGGGCTGTCTCGGAGCTCAAAAGCACAATGCAACAATGACTAATCCTGTCAGAAGCTACTCAAATCCAAAAGGAAATGTTGGGAATTATGAAGCATGTGGCTATTATTATGTTAGGGGGAACAAATCCTGGGTGACTAAGACGAAAGTGGTAACAAAGCACTCGATGTTGCTGGTGGGCTGCCGAGACTGGGAGAAAGCTGCAATTTGTGATACAAAGTGAAATTTCATGGTCTATTCAGTGACTCAGTGGTCAGAGTGGTCGCCCGCGAGTCCCCAAATTTGATTTTTGATCCCGGTTTAACCATTGCATGCTGTCATGTCCTTTGGCAAGTCACTTTAGACATATGTTTGTATGTGGTGTGTGGATGACTGATGGCAGATGACGTGACCAATAGTACATACTAATCACAAGCCGAGGTTCAACTCCTGAACAAAATGGAGTCTTTCTGTCTTTGTATGTTCTTAACTTTTAGCCACTTGTTGGTGTCCCCATCAACCAAAACATGCACAATCCTCCCATATTAAAGGGCCTATATTGTGCTATTTTCTGAACTACTGTATGTTATAATATTGTTTTCTCATCAAAAACACACCCGGAGTTGTGTTTATTTTCATTTGCACATGTTTAACTCTCAAATCCTGTAAATTTAGGCAAGTTCTTTTCTCAAATGGAAATCACTCCTTCCACATTGTGATGTCATGTTCACACGTTCACAAGAATAATTTAGTTAATTTCAGATATAGAATCGTAAATCTCAACAGAACAAAAGGTAAACGGTAGCTTGAACTTGAAAACTACCACTGCATAACATGATAAGGAGGAATTGAGCATTTTGAGCTTTGGAGATGTGGACAGACAGATAAATAATTACACAAAAATGTGCGAATTTAACAAAACACAAGTCCAGCATGTTTTTGAGAAGGTGACAGCTTTTTAACATGGCTTAAAGCTCACAAGAATGAGTTTTGTATAATATGGAATCATTCATAACTATATTAAATCAAAAGGTGGTTTGCATTTCACAGTGTTAAATTCATTTTGTATAGTGATCAATGAGTATAAGGATTTTCAACAGGCAATTTTTTAAATGTTGTTTCTATTGAACTTTTCCAAATATTTACAATGTCAGGCCTGCATAAATCTATCTTTGTCAGTTTTTTTATGTACATGAATTAGCTACAACCTTAAAAAATCGACATGCTTGGACAATATTTGTTTGAATATTACAGGGGCAATATCTATTCAACAAAGCTGAAATTCCATGCGGTACTACAAAACGCTTCAGGAAATAAGGAAAAAAGAAAGAAAATAAATGTGATTAGAATTAGAGTCATTTTTAAGACGCAGCAGTTAAGGTCAGACGGTCGCACCATATGACATTTTAACATTTTAAGTACAAAAAGCATGCAGAATAACTAATGATTTCTGAAAGAAATATTTGCTTCCATGGAGGTCAGAGGAACTACAGGTACGTGGAGAATTCTTATGAAATTTGAACTTGCAATTGGACAAATGTCATGTCATTGACCTATAGGCCAAAATTACAACGGCAGTAACCTTACATGTCTTAACAAAATTATGGATTTAACCAACAGATAGTTAAAAAAATCCATATTCATAAAGATAAAAAAAAAAAGATCTTAGCTACCAAATGTACCACTGCAATATACAAGGAACCCGATGTGACATTATAAAACATACTGCATTTTAACACCTAAAAGCCCATATTTATGATAATCCCCACATGTGCCTCCCTAAGCCTGTCTACTTAAATGGTATATCAGCACACACGGCCAAGCACTGGACTCTTAAACTTCTGACCACGTGCGATGCTTCAAAGCCCCCCTTAATGGCTGCTGCGTCTGCTGTAAAAGATCCTGTATTCATTTATGTTGAAATTGCCTTTCATATGCCCACAATGGATCTAGAAAATTACATTGAAGTGTACGGCACTGCAACTGATCAAAGAAAGCAAACTACAGAACGGAGAGAAGACGTTTCGTTTTACATGTTATATTATACTGCATTATTAATTCTGTCCTATCTCTATCCTGTCTCGCATATATGAACGGTCATCTCCCTCCTCCAGCCTCTTTTCGGCTACACGTCGTCCTCTAGTATTGAGTATTCACCGCAGCAGGAGAAACATCCGCCACTTCAGACTCTCCACCTCCTTCCTACACCAACCTGGAGCACCTGGAGATTTTGTTGCGCCAAAGTATTACACATAAAGAAACGATTTACCGTCTACGCCTCACTCAGCTGTCTTTCTTTTGCTTTATTTTGTGCATTTTGTTAGCGTTTTACATTGCATTCTTTACGAACTGTAGTATTGATTTAGCATGACTTTTATAACTGGTCCAGTAACTTGACAGGTCTATTAACTCCTTGTTCAAAATAAATGTGCACACAGCAAAATTTCTGGTGGAAGGTCCGCCCAGCCACACGTCTCTATTAAGACGCTATTGGTTTGGTATTTGGTTTGGAACGCTCCACAGGACGGCATCGTCAGAAAAGTCAAGTTACAGGTCACATCTGTGGAGAATCGAGCTCACTCACAGTAAGAAAGCATGTCTTTTTTAGCAATACAATCATCTTTAAGTGACCAAGTGCAAAAGAGATGTGTTTAATGTCATACAGTGGAATATTTCTGGAGAAAGAACATCGCCATGGAGACAAGCAGGTCCCCAGTACACCTTTACATTTTTTTTAACACTCAATCCTACAATGCATTTGATTACTATTTGCATTTGATTTGATTACTCCTCCATGCACTCAAAACACTTGGATAAACAGAAGTAAAACCAACATAATAATTATACTTTCACTTAAGTTGATTTGATTAAATAAGCCAACATATAGACCAAGCAGCGACACATTAAAACATGAATAAAAGCAGACTTGACACTTCCTCCATGTTGCTATGACCACAGCCAGAACATATGTCAGTTTAATGTGTGAATCGTGCCCATAACAGCTCTAACTAAAATACGAGCACCTGCTGCTGACCTCCACCGTAATAAATCCATGAGAAAGAAAAACATGCCCTAATTTCTGACCCATTTCCCTCACAGCAGATGATGAATAAACAAGGATGTTACTGGCACATTTACACATTCAAATTTTCTATAAAAAAAAGTTTAAGACAAGGTTTGTGAGACCAACTAATTCATACGTGTGAGGGTAGTGCTGCATAATATACGGCAATTAAAACTAAAAGGGTAATTTGAGTTTGCACAATTATCAAATCCGAAAGGCTGGAATGTTAAATAAAAAAACAAATATTTATCTTTTAATTAAAAAATAAAAATCTTGTTGTATTTAGGCCAAACTTCTATTAACATGCTCTGAATTGTTCACTTCATATTTCAATCTTTTCTCAGATGATTATGGATTACTGGTATCCGATATCGCTGCAGATACTGGCAATTCTGGTGGATCGAATATCGGCTTCCAAATTATCGGTTCAGCCAATATCCCATTTGACTGAACCGGGGATATTGGCTGTCTAATGTCTAATTCTAACTTGTATTCTGTAGTTACAAAACATCTGTGGATTGCCTTTTTTACCTTATGCTGTTTGTGTTTAAAGGAAATAAATTATATTCTCAGTCTCTGCATTAAAATTGGTTGATAAAGTATAGGCAGATACTTAAAGCTTAAGTATCGACATCAGTATCAGAACTGAAAAACCTGATCGGTTTATCCCTTCAGATGCTCCTGGAGTCATTTGGACTGCAAATGTCGTTGCACTGGAATGTTTCTCAGTACGGTGTTAAACTGATCTAGCGTATTTTTCGGGCTATGAAGCGCATCGGATTATAAGGCGCAATAAGTGAAACAAAACGTGTGTCGGGTAAATCGAACTTTATTCAGGTAATTTACAATAACTCTCAGTTGTAGCTAACACAAAAATACAAGTTTAACAGTGATTTCGGCATCAAACATGCCCGGATCCCTTTCAACATTGTTAATTTTTAACACAATAATACAAAACCTGAAATCTGCATGGTAATGGTGGCATTTTGGGTCCTTGTACAGCACACGGCAGAACTACCGGTATGTTGCACAGTCGCCCTATATGTCGCCAACATATTACTCCTCCTGACTCGCCCACTAATACGTTATTAGACTAATGTTACAACATAAAATCGGTTGGAGGCTAAACACAACCAAAGGTCATACATAAGGCGCACTGTTGATTTTTGGGAAAATGCAATGATTTTAGATGCGCCTTATAGTTAAAAAAATACGGTATTTCCATGGAAATAAGCACTGGTGGCCCACGTTACTGGTCAGATCTGAGAAGAGGCGACCTCACAAGAGAAATGCAAGAAAAATACGTTTACTTCCAAACAATATCCCCACTGAGACAAGCGGAAGGCAGACACTTCACCCCAAAAATACACGATGCACCTTTAAAGAAACCTGCTTTTATAACATGTAAAATGCAGGAGCATAAAAAAACATCACAATTTGACCCAAAATCATGCAGCCCTATTTTGGAGAAAAAAATAACAACTTTGGAGTGCACTTTTTTGGAACAGCAGGTGCAAGAAAACTGAAAATAGTAAAAGGAGGAGCACCAAAAAGTTGACGCGTGACTCATGTTTTATACACACAAATTTGGAAGTGTGTGGCGGCTGTTAGCATGATGACTGCACGTTTTGATGAGGACCGACGAAGCGGAGACGGGCGAGGAAACACAGATGTACTACCATCATTTAAAGGTGGAGCCAAGCAAACCAACAAAACCACAGTGAAAAAATAACAATAGCTTAATTAAGTCATATTTCATGATTCGAATAATAGGCTCGGTCTTTGGTTCAGTGAGTGGTGAGCGGAGGGTGACTGTGGCTGTAATTGGCTGAATAAACAATACAGCTGAAAATGATTTGCTGCTGGAAAATAGCTTGAAAAAGAAGGGATTTTTAGATCACAGGTTTGAAAATTAACATAAAGGTGCACAATGTAATTTTCTCTGCTCGTCTCCACAGAGATAACATGTTCCACTGTGTTGGTGTCACAATATTAACATTTAAACATGATTTTGATATGAAAGAATATACGCAATACTCAATATATTACCATGTGACCTTATATGTGTGTAATCCCTCAGTGGTCCAGGTAGGTTCCACAATGATCCATGGGCGTGTACTAGTCTGTGTGGTCTTGTTCTGATACAGCTCATCATCATTCTGAAGCTATTGAGGGAAGAGTCATTTCTGTCCTGTGAAAGTCACTTTTTTAGCATCAAAAACTGCACGAATGAGCATCGAGTTGAGTATCTGATTTTCAATATTTTTGACATCCCTGTTCCTCACAGTACAGCATGCACTTGTAATCGAGAAAAGTTATGTAAATGTAATTAGATTGCTGAATATTTTAAACAAAAGAATAACATTTACATAGAGACAACTTGGTGGTGCATCCTCTACCTGAAAAGTAAAACGTCATTTTTTGTCATTGTAACTGAATTCTAATGTGCACTGATGGATGTTCTATTTATGTCCATGGTGTAGGTTCCACAATGATCCATGGGCGTGTACTAGTCTGTGTGGTCTTGTTCTGATACAGCTAACGATCATTCTGAAGCTATTGAGGGAAGAGTCATTTCTGTCTTGTGAAGGTGACTTTTTTAGTATCAAAACTGCACGAATGAGCATCTAGTTGAGGATCTGATTTTCAACATCCCTGTTCCTCACAGTACAGCATGGATCTGAATGGAGACAAGACCCCACTCACAGTAAGAATGCATGCACTTCTAATTGCGAGAAGTTATGTAAATGTAACTAGATTGCTGAATATTTTAAACAAAAGAATAACATTTACATAGAGGCAACCTGGTGGTGCATCCTCTACCTGAAAAGTAAAACGTAATTTTTTGTCATTTTAACAGAATTCTAATGTGCACTGATGGATGTTCTACTTATGTCCATTGAGATATTAATAGTTTGCCTTGGACGTCTCACAGTATTGCCTATTATGTGCTTACAAAACACTTGAAACTGAATAATAACTGGTGAACTTGAAACTTGAAAATAACCTCCATACACTGTGTTTAGAAGAAAAAAAAAAAAAAAAAGAAATTCATGCCATATTGCTCTCCAGGAAGCC
Source organism: Scartelaos histophorus (assembly GCA_000787155.1). Lineage (NCBI taxonomy): Eukaryota > Metazoa > Chordata > Actinopteri > Gobiiformes > Gobiidae > Scartelaos > Scartelaos histophorus. The sequence goes on from KN490301.1 coordinate 15,491, forward strand.
AGCTCCACCAGAAAAGTGACATAGCGCACCTTTAATTTTTAAATAAAAAATAAAAAAATAAAATTAAACATCGTCATTTATCCTGTGGTCAATACATTTCAGTTTGACAAAGCATAATAATATCCATGCCATTTTAGCGCACCTTGCTCTTACTTCTCACTTCGAATTTACACGCTTGGTTTGCCCGCCATCTTATAACCCATCTAAGTTAATGCTATTCATTATTCAGCTGTATTCTATAGGGTCTCACTGCTATGCTCACATTCTGTTGTTGAGTTGTGGCCATTCTCGGTGGCATTTTAATTAGATCTTGACATGAAGCGAGTGGAGTGACGTTCCGTAGAAATGAATGATTAAGTCAGCTCTATATGTGACAGCGGTGAGACAACAGAAGGCCAGAAATATCTTTGTAAGGAAGAGACCACCCCCAGCTCGCAGAAGAAAAGTTTAAATGAAAAAGACATCTTCAGCTATAATGACATTTTCCAGACTGAGAAATGTGTCATATTGGTCAGTCTTACGGCATGACTTTTATTAAGTTCATGTATAGAAAAGGATCATTTTAAAGGTCATATATTACGCAAAACTGACTGTTGTGAGGTTTATAAGCCATGTTAGAATGCCAAAAACATACCTGGAGATGTGTTTTGTTTCATTCACACATGAGTAAACCTTTGTTATGAGTCTGTCTACATCTCCAAGGCTCAAAATGCTCCGTTTCATCAAGTTCGCAGCTACATTTCACTTTTTATTCAGTAGAGATGGGCAATTCCAGGGCTGAAATCACACAAATGATTCCGTTGAAGGTATGTGGAGTTTATAAACAGTGTAGCTACTTTGCTACTTGCACAAAATGAATACGAAATACACCAATTTTACAGTGAAAAGGTCAAATGTACTGCCTAAACATAAACAATGTATACTCTAATATATACAAGAAACAGATACCAAAAAGTACTATTGGGGATATATTGATACAACAGCCCATTACCTCCCTAACCTTAACCTAAATGAACCCATAGCTATAAAGTTTTAAAATGAAACTTCACCTCACCACATAAAAAACATGATTTATTCCATCAAAGCTTTACAAAAGGTAAATAAGTTATAAAAGGTCTGCTGGATTTAAAGCAGAAGTCACATTATGCTTATTTAACAAATGACCTTTGTGCACCTTCTGTGTCGCTAAAGGCTTTTTGTACCGACTTTCTGATGACATAAAACTTAAACTGACCACGGAGAGGATGCTCAACGTGACTGAACCTTCCTGTGCTACGGCTGGGAATGATAAATATTCGCCCAGATATTGGAAAATTAGCTGGATCTGGTATCGGTTCCATTATATCAGTTTAAACAGATACTCTGGTTGAATGCAATAAGACCATTTACAGGCTGATTTTGACCTAGAAAGTCTCATAATGAAGTTTTTTATAATAATGAACTTTTATTCATACAAATTTGTAAAGTCGTTATGTGAAGGATACATAACAGTTGCATAACACAACCGGATCTCTTGCGTAAAAAGTTGCGTAAGAATTTAAGGAAATAAGTGCCATTTTCCATCCAATATCAGATATCAAAAAATACTTAAAGACAAAGTATTGATATCAGTACTGGAACTGAAAAAGCATCCCTAACAATAATCAATATATTGCACATGATATATGACTATTTTTACGAACCAAATACATTTAACAACAGTATATCTTTGTTAAACCACTACTTGTGCAAAGTTAATATGAAATACACCAATTTTATCATCAACAGTGAATATGTCAAATGTACTGAATAAACCTATAATTTAATCTATAAACAATATACTCTTGGGGATATATTGATATTTTTGCACAATATCTGACAGGCTGACAGGTAAAGAAGATCACACTTTTTGTTTTCTTTGCCACTTATCTTCCCTCCATTCTTTCGTTCTGTTCATCTTGTTCTTTTTAGCCCGTATAAGAAAACTTCACAACAACAGAGATATTAAAAACAAGAAGACTTTGGATCAGGCTGACATAGTCTCTCTCCAGAATCTGTGAGCTGTCTCTAAAGCCCCTGAGCTTTCTATTCATATAAGAATAATAAGATCTGATGTTGATCCAGTTCTGAAAAATTTACCTCATGGGCACCAGATTTTAGTCATCACAAAGAAAATGCGATGAAAATTTGGTTTCGGTACAATTATTTGCACATACCTCCAGTGGCAATATAAAGGCACCCTACTGAGACAAGTAAAATCCGATGCCATATAGATATAAAAGATATAATCACTTGGTTTTGAATAGCCCCATATTTGAACTGGCTCCAAACAGGCCTGTCTTCTGCTCCACCGCTCATCGTAAATAGACTCAGGCAAAATAGAGAATGGTTTTATGGTCAGATGCGTTGAGATTTGAAAACAACTGTTACTCCTGCATCCAGGTCGCACAGGATTCCTCCTGGCAAAACAGTGGTAAGTAACCTGTCACTTACCACAAAGGATGAGTGACTGTGTCAAGTATGTAGTGAATACTGCAGTAGCTTATTTAAACCTATTTACATCAAGCACTGCAAATGTTTGTATTTACTTGTCCAATAAATTCAAACCTCATCAAAAACTAAACCAAGAAGAACATAATGCCAAATGAAAACTGAGTCAACTCCTCTTGAGTGCACACTGCTGTTGTGTCCTTCAGCAAAACATGCAACCCACATTGAATGAATGAAAAACTACACCACATTTAGTCTTTAGCGTGACCAAAGATCTCAAGCTAAGCTGGGCCTGGGTAGTACTTGGAGAGTAGTACCACTGGGAATACCAAGTGCAACAGTTGGGTGCCAGTGTCAAAAAACATTGCTGTGTCCTTAGGCAAAACACTTGCCCAAAGTGGTGTGTGTGAGTGTAGTGGTGGTGGTCAGGGGTGCTGCACAGATTGACAAATTGGCCCCAAGGCAGCTATGGCTACAGCAATAACTTACCACCACTGGGTGTGGAGTTATTAAATAATGAACTGTAAAGTGCTTTGGGTGTCCTGAAAGGTGCTATATAAGTGCAATGATTAATTAATCAATTAATAATTTACAAAGTATTATTATTCAGTCTTAGCAAATATATAAAAATAAAGTAACCCTAACTACTTGAAAATACACTATGCAAATTTTTAACCAAAAAATAGACAAAAATAAAAGCCTGTTTTATTGCTTGTTTTGTTGCATTAAAAAACTTGCATCTCCACAAACCAGACTCGTATTTGGCCTCAAAGTAGGCCTGTTCCTTCTTGTCTCCTGGTTGTGTAATAGGACCTTTAATAAATAAAGTCTGGCGATAGGTCTAATGGGGGAATTCAGATAAAGTCAAATGGTTATATCTGAACCACTGCATAGGTCTTATTTTCATTTTACAACACGCCCTCCTTCCCAGAATAGTGGCTGTAGTAAAAATGTGATCCCAAGGGTGTGAATACGGCTCCCAGTGGCCCACCTCAGGTACAGGACCAGTCATTCCATCTGCGATCTGCCACTGCTGCAGCTCATCTGATAATAGTGTGTATGTGAGTGTGTGTGAGTGTATGTGTGTGACTGTGCGTGTGAGTGTGAGTGTGTGTGTGTGCGTGCCATCTCTGCCCCTCTCCATGTGAAAACCAGGCCAGAGAACCAGGCTTAAATCAAAGAGACAGGCAACATGTGGCTTCTACCCTGAATCTACAACAGAAGAGCACTATGATCTGAAACTCCAAGCATGAACACAGCTCATTCTACTGGTGGGATTTGGCTCAAAAATCAGATACTCCATCAATAAATCAATACTAAAACTAGTATCAAAACTAGGTAATCATTTGTGCAGGTATTGATACTAAAAAGTCACATTTACAGGGCAGAAAGAGGGATTACACGTATATAAGGGCACATTGTAATATAAAAGAATATATACCTGAAAATCACATTCTACTGTCTAAAGTAATAGTCTTTTGTTATCATCATTATGGTATAAGAATCAGTATTGAGTATCAAGACAACACTAGTTCAGAATTCCTATTTTACCAACATGTCCAGAAGAATTGACAAAAAGACTGAAATACACTATGAACCGACAAACTAATCCAAAAATCACATTTCAGAACATGTTTGGACAGCTCTAAACCACAGGGTTAGAAGTTCTTTTATACAAAATAAAAGATTTTGTTATTTGTGGGGGAAAAAAATGATGCGATTTCCTAATTGCCCCCATTCAAACTGCAATTTTTTTTCTACCTTCCAGTGTCCTGTTAAAACACCCTGCTTTATAGATGCCTTTATATCCAAAATTCAGAGCTTGTAGATTGTATAATCATCGTGCAAAAGTAAAAAGGTTGGTAAATTCTTTCTTTCCCAACTGTAGACGCTGACAGATTAGTTATAGGCTATTTTCAGTTTGGTTTAATTATAAAATAGAAGTACATTTTATAGTGTTTTGTCATACCCAATTTGTTTTTACTTAATTAAAAAATAAACATTTTAATTTAGGTGTTTCTGACAAGTGGCAATAGCAATTAGATTTCCTATTTATGATTTTAATTATGAATCCGTTCACATTGTGCTTTTGATAGTTTGAAAATTACCATTATGATACATAAATAATTGCAAGCTTTTAGTTAACAAACAATCAAATTGGCAATTAACTGCACAGCCCTTGCAGAAAACAAGTAAAATTAAAAAATAACAATTCTGTCCATAGTTTAGTTTTATTCTAGTTTTTTTCAAATTATTATTTTCAATCAGTATCTTGTTCAGTTTCAGCCCATTGTTTTGTTTTTTACCATTAAAGGGTGCATTGTGTAACTTATCTGCTGGTTGGTCCGTCACATGGTTTTCTTCAAATAGATATTATACTGCTTTGCCTTTGTTTCACAGTAGGTTATTGAACCTTTCTGTCTTCATGACCAAATCAGACCAAGTTACAGGTCAGATCTGTGGAGCGGCCTATTATTCTAGGTGTTATTCAGCTATAAAACCACCTGCAATTTCATAAATTTAAGGTAGACCCATTTATACTGTGAAGTTCCATTCCAGGCAGACCAATGACATCTCCATAGAAACAAACAGATCCACCAAAAAGTTACATAGTGCTCCTTTAAATTTGACTGCACCAATAAAGCATAAGCAATTATAAAGCAGCTATATTATTGATTTCACACTTTAACACATTTTCTATCACTCTTAGACACTTCATTGGAACCAAGCTCACTTAGCATTGGACGACTCATAGGAATAATAATGAAATAAAAGCACCAGAGATAGCAAAAACCACTCCAACTACCCCTGTTTCCTTGACACAATTCACTCGGACATGAATCATTTCAGGCATCGCTGCCCACAAGTCCCTTATCAAATATTATTGAAATGGTTTCCCGGAGGTGTCCATTGTGCATATGAATGAAAAGACGCCTTTGCCAAATGATAAGTTATCATAGCAATGCACTCTGGGTGAAATATCCTTTATCGTCTTTTTAAATTCCATTTTTAAAACCGCTTTTTCACACTGGGAGAGCGTTTAGGATTGCAGAGCATATTTCTGAGCAGTAAGCCTGGCTCCTGGCACTTACCATGAACAGCTGATAGACGGACTCTCTTGCCTGAGTTTGGGCAAGAAATTAATACAGTTTAAAGAGGGGCTATTCAGAAACACTGGGTGATCGAATATATATCTGTATAACAGTTCGGTGAGAGAAAGTGTCCAGCTCAAACAAGAGCTATCCAACACCAGTAAAGTCCTTGAAAAGATGAAGTGACGATTTAAATCACAGGATATTATAATGGCTGAGATGAGAAGCACAAACAGGGCAGATCCAGAGACTCTCAAACAACTGGCACTGGCAAAGACAGCGAGAAACTGTCCAGAAAAGTGCAGGAGCTGTTTTCTGAACTCTTCTAAGCACAAGAGGAGACATCTTTCCTGAAAATTCATTGTGAAAACAAAAGCGCAGCCATCCACCCGCCCAAATCGAAGCACTATCAGGACTAAAGCATCTCCAGACCCTTTGCATTGTGAAAAATTAAAACATTTTTTTTTTTTACATTCTATTGTTCCCTTAAATGCATGTGTTAGTTATTCATGTTTATTGTTATAGATGTCAAAACTTGCATTCCCTTGTCAGTCACAACTGCAGTCGCTTGATTTTTGTTAATTGGTAAAGTGGGAATAAAACGTAATGTGTTTAAGAAACCTCCACCTCATTTTGTATATAAATCATGGCGATGTTTTAAACGACCTTGGCTGGTTCCATAATTCAAAACAGCAAGCAACATTCTGTACAAAGCGGCTTCTGTTTTTATTTTCTGATCTGTATTATAATGCTGTATCCTCATTAATCCTCATTCTCACTTTGCATAGGACCTTTAACATCAATCTAAACGCTATTGCAATACTTGTCAGAAAATTCGGGAATTCCAAAAATCCCTCACAGTTGGTATATTATGAATGAAAATAGCAGTTGGCAAATTGCACACTTAAATGAGCAGTGAGGGGAGCAGGGCGCTGGTGTCACACAGCAGGGGGGCACTTGTTTTTGTTCTGTTTGTTCAGTATAATTCTGATTGGAATCTTCTGCAGAATGTTATACACTGAAGTCATAGGTTTCAAGCTTCCCGTGAGGACTTAGTTCAAAAGATGAAGTGTTTCGTTTTAAATCGTTAATCGCTAAAGCAGCCGTCTTATTCTTATTCCGAAATCCCTGGACAGACACGCCAGTTTTTGAGAAGAAAGTAATGTATGTTGCAGTAATAATAGAGTCCAAACATTATTAAACATCAAAAGATATCAGTAAGAAGGTATATTACATGAATTAATATATTTGATCTGATACTCAATTAAGTATTTTTGTCAGGATTTTCACTAAAATGTTGATATAATTTCTAATAAATACTTTGCATGATTCAGATTATAATATTGGCCCTTACAATTATTCATTTATTTTACTTTTACTGTCATTATAGTACTGCATCCTGGAACTGTGGCTTCTCAAAATGTTAACACACCAGCGTTTTTGTCCAACATAAATGCAGACACATGGGTGAAATATCTTATAAGATCATGTTCCTCTTATGGGCACAGTCCATAATCCTGTGGCCTTTCGGTCCCTCGGGTTCTTGTGACAAGGGATTTATTTTTTTTTTCCTTTTTGTTACCGTTGTCTTATCATAACAGTTCTCTCAAATAATACAAAGAATATCTGTTCCATTGTGATTTTGCATATTCTTTCAGCGAAATTCTTGCATCTATTACATTTTTATTTCTTGGCTGAAACCTCTCTAACAACCCACATAATCAGAGAACCAGCTTTTGACTTTCCAACTCAGCAACCCTTATTACCCGTTCCCTTGAGCGTGAAAGAAATTTGCTTGTGGACTAGCACCAATCCACTGAAGAAACGCAATAAAAAAACTACAAAATCGTAACCAAATGCAAAAATCTATATGTAATTGCCCCTTTTATTACGCACTTTATGTTAACAGCTCAATAGCGCTGTCAGAATAATTATCCACTTATCCACTATATCCACTTAGTCCTTGCACGTAATATTCCACGGTATGGCATTAAACTTATCCCCTCGCATCCATTCATTTACACTTTATAGCTCACAAATGCATTCAGACTTGCTTCTCCGTAGATCTGTCCAGTAACTCATCTCCATTGTCATAACCAAATTAATCACTGTACAACATTCAAGGCCAAGCAACTACATCGCCATGGAGACAACCAGAAAAGTTACACAGCGCACCTTTAAGCAATACGTCGACCTTCAAAATGTGTTATAATGACAGGTTTTTGAGATTTGTTTTGTGTAGATTTCCCAGTAAAACAATACGTGAATGTCTGGGACTCTGCCATTGTTCTAGACTTGTAACACGGTGGTGGGTGCTCAGGAGGTGGGTGCTCCGGTGGGTGCTCCGGTGGGTGCTCCTATGCAACGCTTTGGATTAGATCGTTAGTCAGTAATGAGAGTGTTCCAGGCGTGATTAATTACCGTTTTATCACTCACTCACACATGTGCCTGCCCACCACCCATGCATGCTAAAAGGCTAAATGAATGCTAACTACTCACCTCGAGCTAATGCAGCATGTGGCACTGTGGATATGTATAGATATCTATTCATGCCATCTGGTCCGGGAAAGGATTTGTAAGAGAGGACTTGCCGGTTTACACTAAAGGAATTTACTTTAGCAAAAACGTTAGGCCGATTTTGCCTTAGTTTGGTTTTATTTGTTAAACTGCATTAAAGACTATTCTATTTCTATGGGGTATTGACTACTAACACAACAAATGTGATCACCATGTTAGCTTTTATTTTGAAAAGCTATAGTCACTGAAAACATAACATGTTTTATCACATTTGAGACATTCTGAGCCCCTCGACATTCTGAGCTCCCTATGCAAAGTATTGCAAAAACGGCCAATTTTGCCTTAGTTTAGTTTTATTTGTTAATGTTATTTGTCGTTGTTGCTTTTATTTTGAAGAGCTATAGTCACCCAAAACAACATATTAACATGTTTTATCACATTTTAGACATTCTGAGCCTCTCGACATTCTGAGCTCCCTATGCAAAGTCACTCCCTCTTCAGAGCCCCATCAAAACAATATCACTGCGCATCCTAATGAAACTACTACACATTGCGTCAGGTTTTGTCTCATCTTTTCATCCTATTAATCTAGAATTGTCGTGTGGGAGCGTGGGTGACGTATATAGGCTTGGTCTGAGCACCCGATTTTACAGCCATAAAGAGGGTTTGAAGCTCTGGGGGGATCGCAAAAATACTCAAACATGCATGGACAACATGTGAAACATCTTCAGGCATGTTTTTGATAAGAGAACAACATTATAACATGTAATAATACCCGCTTTTTATTTCTGGTTGTGTACTGATGTAATCCTGACTCAGTCCTTGCAGTCCTGGTTTTGTCCTGTTTAGTAATTGACACAGAAGTTGCGCTACTGTACCAAGGACACCACCAGCTCAGTCGTTGTTACCTAGTCTGCGCCATCAGAGGTTATAATACTCCCTACAATAGAAGCATAGTCAGACTCTAGTGGAGTGCAGATCACCAGTAATACCAACTATGATATCGGTGGAGTGTATTTAACCAAAGAAACATGGTTTCACGTGGGTTCCTGTGATAACACACATCTAACGACCTGAAAACTGTACTGGACCTGGTTTTCTGAGACAGTTAAATTATTCAATAATAATGGTTTTAACTTAATCCCGGTTTAGTTCTAGTTTAGAACTTACTTTCATTTTAAGTCTTAGTTCTGGATATATAGTGATTTAATCCTGGTTTAGACCATTTTCCATAAAGCGGGTTAAAACATGTTTTATTCTGGCTTTTCATTCTCATACTGGTCTAGACCTGGCTAAATGCAGCTTTAGACCTAGCCCAGTCTCATTTGACCAGGATATAGATGTTTCAAGTCTACACTAGAGATAGTCTGATATATCGGTTGGGCATCAGTTGGCAATTTTTAATTGGCCTTTAATCCCCAAGAGAAAACTGAAACCACAGCAGCGTTATCAAAGTCTGATCTAATCAGATCTCAGAAGCAAGGCTGGGCCTGGTTAGGACTTGGATGGGAGACCACTGAGAAATCCAGGTGCCACAGTAGTGCCAGTGGCAAAAACTTCACTTACATTGCCTAGTAAGAAAGTGGAGTGTTTGTGAGTGCCGATGGTGCAGATTGGCAGCCTCACTTTGGGTGCCTTGAAAGGTGCTACATAAATGCAGTGATTAATAATTAAGAGGATATTTTGCTAAAGAATATGCCTAAAGCTTTATTTGAACACTTATACAATACACAGAGGACACAGTGGACTCAAGACGACTCTCTTACCCAGTTTGTAGTTTACGGTGAATGACAAGACAAAAAAAAAGACGACTGAAAGTCCAGATTTGAATTATACATTTAGTTGTGGGTTTATCGTTGGTTTTAGCAAGGTCTTATTCTAGTTTAGCCTCATTTTTTACCCAATTTATATCAGTTTGTATGTCTACATACACTCATCATCTCATTTTAATCATGGGTATAAAGTAATATTTCTGCATCTTTGTGGGTAACTGAATATCACAATTTTCTGCTAATTAAAAATCAACCTCAAGCCACATTTAAGCAGGTTTCTGTGGTGCTTGCTCCATCTTCAGACTGCATATTGGAACACAGCAAAAACTTATCCTACATAGCTTGCTTATTTCATCTTAGATTCTATTATTTGGACCCCAGCTCTTTTGCATCCAACCACTCATTTGATATAATTACAACTATTGACTCAACATTGACTCGACATGCATGCACCACGCCCTGCAGCCTTCCTTTCTCATCACATGACACTCCATTACTTCTCCGGGTAATTCGCTCAGCCCCTAATTTATCGCCTCCTGGTTCACTTCAGTTACCAGGGCATTTTATATCCTCTTTAGTTCAGCCTATTAATACTTAAAGAGAAGAAGCCCGGAGCCTGCTCTCTTCAATCACCACAATAAAATGTATCTTTTTAACTAGTCCTCACACTCACACCAGAGCAAAGAGCGACCATCAATCAGCCAATGACCAAAGAGCCAAGAGAGCCCAATATGGAGGAGCCAGGAGTCCATTTATATAAACTGAACTCACAGCGTGCGCTATTATAAAGAAAAGGTGAAAACACTTACAGTGAAAGCAACAGACCATGCCGAGCCACTAGGGGCACTATATGGAATGCATGATTAATAAAAAGAGAAGTTATGGTATTTTATAACTTCCTTCCGTCCATGGGCCATTGGTCATTTCATTCTTTGCAATATCATTGAGTTTCAAATTGCTCACATTGCCTGGCTAGCTGTATTTTGGTAAACTTCCTTTAAACTATGTAACTTTCTGGTTTGCTTTTCTTCTCGTTTCTATGGATATGTCATTGCTCTGCCTGGAATGTTCCACAATGTGACATTAAACAGCTCTTTACCTCAAAAAAAACGAGAAAAACAGGTATTCCAACTGTGAGCTGGGTTGCCTCTCCACAGATTTGACCTGTATCTTGGTCTGGTTCTATCCATGAAGTTAGAAAGGTTTAATGCCGTACTGTAAAATATTCCAGACAAAACAGCATCTCCATGGAGACAAGCATTTGACATTTGACTACACAATACATTAAAGCGGCAAAAAACTCCCCGCTATTCCAAAGAAATTGTACACAAGATAAATATTGAGCCCCAAAATATATTATTAGAGTTTTCATAAATTGAAACAAAAGTCGGTATTGTAATTATCATGACAGGCCTATATTAGTATACATCAAATAAATTGTCTCAAATTATACCCATAGTCGGGAAAGTGTTTGATAATGGCGTGTCTGAATGCATTTGTATCAGTTTAATGGTGCATATTAAATCAGGTGGCTTAAATCAATGTCTTGCCCAAGACTGAACAACGGGACAATTTCTATTTGTACGTATCACTGTCTAAATGTCCGAGTGAATATGCTTTATTACTCCTCATTCTTTTTATTATTTTTAGATATGTATGATTTTCAATGCCATATTTTGTGAAGGCTAACAAAAATTAATGTGCTACTTTTTCCTCTTAAAAAGCCTTGAGAGAACCAAGATTTAAAAGTGCTTATAACATTTATTTCTTCATGTAGACTGGACTGAAACTGAGCAAAGGATCATGGTCTATGCTGTTTTTGTTTTGTTTTTAATTATTTCTAAGCAAGAAACTTGTAATTTGATACATTGTGAGACTTTTAACGATACAATATCACAATATTTCAGTTATTGCTACATCCCTACTTATTTTAGATAGGGATTTTTATGTAAAACTTCAATTTAAGCATCTGAAGTTAAATGTGCACTACATACCGGTATGTAACATTTACAGAGGAGGGTATGCTACATGTTTGTTGCCAGGGAGATGTTACTACTTTATCTGTTCTTTGTGGGTGGCATCACCATGTGACAATACAGGTCAGATCTGTGGAGAGGCATGACCTCATACAGAGAAATAACAGGGTTTTCACAAGGCTTGGAAAATACAAACACCTGTAACTGAATAAACATTAAATACTTAACAAAAGTATCCACCCGGTATAACAGTGTTTGCAACTGCAGACATAGTTCAACAGTATTCTAGTCTGTTTACCAAAATATTTAGTTTCTATAATGGGTAATCCTCCAGTATATGCAGGATCCTTTTATCAAAACTATATCTTTAATGCTAAAATAAAACTATTGTTGTTATCCATGAATTTTCAAGTTGAATGTTTTCCAAAAATGACACCAAAGTCTCATCCAAAGCAAGTCTCTGGGAACAGCTGAAACTATTTGGAACTCGATAACAAAAGAGACTTTGCAAAACTACAGAAAAACAATGCAGCCAGAATGCAGCTGTTATCTGCGCCAAAGGTGAGAACACTAAATATTTGTCAACAAGGACAAGTTTTATTATTCCAATTGGTCATTTTCTTAACAAATAACAATGAATTTGAAACAAGCTTTTGATATACTATGAAGTTATTGATGTTTTGCAGGTCGTCATAAAGGTTACATTGTGCACCTTTAAACAAAACAATCTGCTGCTATCAGGAGTGGGACTCAAACCAGCAACTTTTAGATCAGAACAAAATTCTCAACCCACTGAACTATTGCCGCGCTGTACAAATAATAACACAATATAACACAAGAACGCATACGAACACAAAATCACCACCAAATATTCCATCAGTCCGTCTGAAAAACCCCCATAAACTTTCAGCAAACTCAACCTATCAGTATTCTCGCTCTTATTCAAGGACACTGTAACCATTGATTTCTACAGTGAACATCGAAACAGACTATAAACTTTGTCTCTTTCATGCCCCGGTGCAGTAGATTTTAACAGGACAGCGCCTGCAGCGGGACACAGTGTGCTCCGTGTAACGTGGCCCTAATGAGACTCATGCCTGTAGCCCGAGTCCACACTGCCAAACAGAACACAGGGCATGGGACATTTGGTTATGACAGGGCAGACGAGCTTTGCCGCTGAATGTTCATAAAAGATACACTAACTTTTCATTGCCACATGTCTAGTTTTTGAATAAAGCAGGACATGTAGCTTAAAAAGAACAATAGGGGATTTTTCTTTTTTGTGTGATTTGCTTGTCTCCATGGAGAGGTACGTTCCAGTTTATACATTTTACATTTATTCAGGAGTAAGTATTGCCTTAAAACAGCATTCTTACTGTGAGCGGGGTGGCCTCTCCGTAGATCTTATCTGTAAGTTGGCCAAGTCGCACCATAAGCTTTAGAGATTGGCTATTACATCTGACCAATATATCGTCTTTTTAGCATATCGGCTAGCGGCCATAAATCTACGTATATATTTTGTTTTGCCCAATGAGCAGCTTAAATTTGAATGAAAAAATGTGCATAAAGCTTTATTAAAACATCTTAGTAAAAAGTGCAATGATGTGACCACACTGGACGCTACAGTTAATAGTAAAAGAGGGTCGTGGATGAGTTTGTACAAAATTTTAGTTAGATAATTTGGGGAAAAGGTTCCTCAGTTCAGATCAGTTTCTTTGGATTCTAAACAATCGGTATGGACCATGGAGAAGCACTGAGCCAAACCAAAACAGGCACAATAGGTAAAATTCTCCAGCATGCCGAGCTCAAGATCTATGGGTCCCTCGGATTGCACCAGTGGCATTAAAGGATAGATAAAATGTTGAGATGCATCGATTCAGCTTTTTCAGCTCCAAAAGCAATTCTAATACTATGGATTTGAGTAGATGCCCAATATAAACAGATACCAGTGCAGGAACTAATACCTAATACAAAACTAATGCAAATGTGTTAAGTAGCTTTAATTTATCTCTCAAGGAACCACAGAACAAATTTGTAAGTATAAATTTGGATCAACCATGATCAGTAAACAGTTTAATTTCATACACTTATTTCCAACCGGATATAAGCAGAACAGATATTTAGAAGCAAATTTTCAGCGTCCCTCGTCAAATGCAGAGGGCAGTTTTCCCTATACTGGTCATATGCAGAGGACGGCTCCCTATGGGGGCAATAAAGTGTACCTTAACCTTGAGATAAATTTACATTATAATTATCTTTTCTTTTATTTATCAAGTGGGCCCTATTTCTGTGTATGAACATTTTCTGTGAATGTTGGATTACATCAAAAACCTGTGACACATCCACAAAGTTAGAAAACATAGAGTACATCATTTCACTTCTTATATTTTCCACTTGCAAGAACAGTCTGTGTGAAGTGAGTGCCTCTAGGTGCATCCGAGTCCATACCACACCAGACTGACATCAAAATCAATTTCGGAGTCATTTCTGCTCATTTCTCCCTTTTTTATATATAGAATTTTTATATATGTGCACATGGGGCCAACTACAGCTTGAGATAGAAAGTGCATTATTCCTGTTAGGACTTATTGTAAGATTCTGTTCTAAACTTAATTTTGAACATATCCTGGAGCATTTGAGAGAAATACTTGGAATATGAACTGAGAAACTAATAAAATCCAGCAACATTTTAACATAATATAACAGGATTATTTGTTATTTACAAAGGAAATAATTTCAGTTGTTGCGATTTGCTTATTGTGACTGTTCAAAATGACCCAGGGGTTGGCGGCACGATTCCAGTTCCCAGAGATGGATGCTGCTGTTGTGTCCTTGGGCCAGACACTTAACCCACCTCGCCCCCAGTGTCTGCGTACACTGGTGTATGAATGTGTGTGATGTAAAGTGCTTTGAAGGTGGAAAAAGTTCTATAGGCTATAAAAAATGTGATCGTACATACAAAAGTGTCTTGCCCTTGGGTACAGTGCCACTTATGGGAACAACTACCAATGACCCAGAATCCATTTTATTACCGAGAAAATGCACGTTGTGTTTCTGGTATTTATACTGGGTTAAAGGTAGTACCACATTTGCACTTTAAGATCCTTTTTATAATGCTATTCTGATCTGTAACCTAAAATCACGCCAGAAATTGTAATGACACATTTCGCAGTAATAGCACACCTCACATCCTTGTCCTGACCCATATTTTATTCACTCTGATATCTCGTATTATCAATGCCAGTCAGTCTACCTCCACAACCATTTCCTGCGCTACCCACTTCGCTCAAAAACACCCGAGTCGCATTAAAAACGATATAATTCAACGCTTTATAGCAGCGTTTGAATTCCCCAGAGGTTGTTAAACTTTGAAAGGGTTGGCTCGACCTCCCGCAGCGCCACACTGCTCGCGCTCTAGGGATAAGTTATTGCATCTTAATCAGGCGTATTCCATGGAAAACTCATATTGATATGCATATGAGGCGGAGAGGCTAAAAAATCAGCAATAAAACAGCAGCTGCCGAAAATTAGACACTCGAGTTTGGCACACGACAACTAAAATCAGCCTCGACTTCTTCTTAAAACCAATTGGAAACGCATTTCAGTCAGCATTAGCCAGATATTACCGGGGATATTACGCTCACCTAATCCGAAGTGAACGAGGATGCGCTCTATATGTTTGGAAACTTCAGACAGTCTATGGATGAGCGGGTAGCACTGCACCCGGGCTGGAGTGGAGGAGGATGGAGCTAAACGCGTCTTTTTCAATGGATTACTTCATTCATAGAGGAGAACCAACGGGATGTGGTGTAAAATGTTGGCGAAAAACACGGACCGACACCTATGAATACGTGGACAACATTACGCGTAAAATTGCAACCGTAATACGTCAGCCACAGCATTAAAACTCGCGTGATAAACTTAATTGCCTCGCCATGCTTTAGTTTAAGCATCATCCACAAGCCCCAATTGAAACGCAAACTCTTAACAACCCCGTGCACAACATTATGAAGCGTATTTTTGGTGCGTAAAACACCAAAAACGTTCAAAACCAAACATTTGCGCACAAAAAAATGAATACGACTGACTCACCATACTTTCGCTCCACGAACATTCAAAATAATCCTTTTAAAACGCGACTGATCCCGTCTCAATCCACGGCTATATCCTCTCCAAGCGCGCACACGGGCTGTCCATAGTGTCCAAGCGTCTCTCGTTCAGCGCTAGTAGTAGTTCCTCGGGAGGTTTGTACGCGAGTAATCCTACTCCCTGCGCTCAGGTCTCGCTCCCCCTCCGTGTCTCCGCCTCCTCCAACCCTCTCTCTCCCTCGCTGTCTGTCCGCACACGTAAAGCGGTACGCAGGTAATCTGATTAGCCCGGTCAGAAAAGGTGAGCTCGACTAATACCGGTGCGCCTTTCTAATCAGGATATCGGGTGTATATCGACAGGCGAGTGCGAAAATATCACCAAGGCGCAGTAAAGGCAATGTAACTTACCGTGACAGTAAGGTCAAAACAATCTATAAGTTATCACAGCATCCCCGCTTTCCCGTGCGTGATCCTATAAGCGAAGGTCGGCAACGCTATTTACCGCTCGCTGTCAATTACCGGTGCGTAAAAGTCTACTCGTCGTCGTTCTCTGACAATTAAAGCAGCTTTATAAGACGGAGCTTGTTAGTGGTGATTTGAAGTGTCCCTTTTCAACAATCGCTCGTCTGTTTTTATCTCTTTCCTTTCTTTTTCTCCACTCTATAGTCCGTATACCGCCGCAACAAAAGAGCGCGCAATCAATACGCTCTAATTAGACGTCGCAGGTGAAGTCCCGAGCCCCTCAGGTGGCGCGGAAAGTTCAATACGAGTTCTGAACATGAAAAGGTTAAAGATGACAGTACAATGAAAAATAATAATCATAAAAATATATATGGAGGTTTAAAATATGATGGGTTTACTTTTCTGGTTGAAGGTCCGAGATGTTTCTGCTGCGCCAGGATGTTCCACAGTATGTTCATGTGCACTGCGGAGCAACATATGATGGATTGAATGACGTCTAATGATGGCAGACGTGGCAAAATGCGTAATTATCACTGTTTGCTGTGTAAACTACTTCAAACATCCGCACAGTATTAGCCTGCTTTGTGTGTTTAAGTATTGCCACATGATCCACGTAATCTGCGCGTCAAATAAAGTGCTGAGACATGTTGGACAAAAAAGATGAGGTTCAGAGCGTGAGTAACTGTGGTGAAGATGGGAGATTTAGTGACTTTGTACAAGGCCTATTTGAATATTTCTGAAATTGCTGATCCACTGGAATTCTTATCCACGTCTTTTCAGGGTTTACAAAGACAATTTTCATAAAGAGGATAGAACAAAGACAACAGTGACACATGAAGTCAACCACTTGCAGCATATGGTTTAAGAAAGCAGCTGAATTTTTGTATTGATTTTAATTTTGTCAAATGCAATGTGACTGAATCCTAAATTTATCAGCTTGCTATATAATTTCCATTGATTATTACATTATAATTTGTGCATTTTAAATCCCAATATTCACCAAAAATGACTTAACAAGTTCGCTGACTTTAGAAAACTGCAGTGCCCAATGGGAGCAGACGTCGACATACATAAGCCCCTCGATAGCTGCATGCTAGCAAGAAGTGGATTTAAAAAAATGTGTGCCAAAATAAGGCTGCCAAATCGTATGCGTATCACAGATTAAGAAAATAAAAGTGGAGAAGGAAGTAAGTCCAGACCAGTGGGCGTTTGCCAGCGGCGATGAAAATGGGAATTGAGTGGAATTATGGCGCCTTGAAAATAAATACAACTTTGAGAGGGTAAAAAAGAAGGGAAAACTACTTTAGCATGGTTAAAAGCTCTGAAAAGTCGATTTTTAATAATAGTTCTGCTTTAAGAA
>KN490301.1:33237-43906 GCA_000787155.1 Scartelaos histophorus
TTAAGAAAAAAAAAAAAAAAAAAGAAGAAGAATGAAGTAAGGAAAGAACAGTGGGTGTGTACTGGGGGACTGATAAGAACTGAAATTTTCAAAGCCATAGTGTCTTGATTGCAGGAGAATAAAACTACTCAAACATGCATGAATCACACAGAAAATGAAAAAGAAAGTGAGAAGGGCAAAGAATTATCACATGATTAAAAGTTCTCAACGGTAAATTTTGCATAATATCTCCCTTTTAACATAAGTTTGAATTTATTTGGTCATGTTCTTGAGAAATCTGGTAACAAATAATGAGAATGAAAGAGAAGGTTTCACTGCACTGGTTGTGGTGTCAGCAGTCGTGGTGAGTTGATGGTACAATACAAAAAGAAATGTGCTGAAGGTCTTAAACATTCAACTAGCTTTACAGCGATCCAGTTATCCTTCCTTCAACTTTCCGTTTCAAGGTGTCCTATTCACAGAGATGAGATTATACAGCTTTCAGGGACCGGAGTTTCACAGTCACAGTAACGTTAACAACAACTAGCATGCTATCTCTGCCCTTCCTGATCACTGGACAATAAAATGCTTAATAATGAGATGCAGATGGAACACAGCAGACTTATTTTGAGCTTATACAATAGGTCTATACTGGGGCAGGACACATGGAAATACAATTGAACACACTGAAAAAAGAGTGAGTACAGGCCCTTTAAAGAGCCTATAATCAACTATTGACTTTTGTTTTGTTTCAGTCACACATTAGTTTCATTAGTCTGTGCCATAGACTGTATATATGAATGGACATAGCTAACGCGCTAGCTGTCGCGTGCCAAACAGGAAGTGCTCCAGGAGGCTCTTCCGGCTCCTTCTGACTCTGGCTCACTTTGACTTACATTAGGATCTTGTCGCTCGTCTCTCTGTACCTGCTGCTGTGATCCTCGTCATCTTGGTCTTAAAATGTTCTTATTAACCCACTCTACATGATCCTGATTTTTTTTTTTCTTCTCGCTATTTTGTTAGTGAAAAAATCCTATTCATAACATAGATCCTGGCTCCAGATTCGCTCCTGTAACCGTGAAGCATCGAGAGCCTCATTTGAGCGACGCTGAATCCTATGGGTGACGTCACACTCGCTTAGTCCACTTTTTTATACAGTCTATGGTCTGTGCCCTTTTCTCAAACAGAAAACTGTTCCACCTTGTGATGTCATGAACTGTTCCACTGTCTTTTTAAACTTGGAACACCTTCATTAAAATCCACTATTCACTACACTAAAAAAATGGAGAATTTCAGCCCTGGAATTACCGATCTCTACTGAACTAAAGATAAAACCTCAAACTAAAAAAAATCCATAATTTCAGCCCTGGAATTACCGATCTCTACTGAACTTAAGATAAAACCTTGATGCTAGCTTGAAAACTACCACTTCATGACATCACAAGGTGGAACAGAGCATTTTGAGCTTTGGGGATGTAGACAACTTAATAATGTAGGTTCACTGAAATGTGTGAATGGAACAAAACACAACTCTGCATGTTTTTGAGGAGGTAACAGCATTATAGTATATGGCTTAAAGCTCATTTTGCATAACATAGACTTTTAGGTCATTGCGTTCAAACTTCTTGCACTTGTGATGTTGTCGCATACACACACACACACACACACAAACACACACATAAACACACACTGGAGGTCTTAGCTCAGTCAAACCCAAATGATTCCTTCCTTTGTTCACAAAAGGTGTCCAGAGAGAGAAGACTCAGAAGAGGAAGAGAGATCCCTGCTTCTTACACGAGCAATGGAGGGTTTATGAGGTAAATTGATTTTACTTCAAATGTTAAAAAGTGCAATCCCTGTTCGACCTCTTTCCACTTGGTTTGTTCATAGACAACAGCACGTCCCTGTAGGCCAGTCTGAGGAAGAGGAAGTCAAGTATGGAATTGCAATCTGAACTTTTACCTCCAGAAGTTGTCAAAAAACGGACAAAAACTACTCACCGTGACTTTGAGATCAGCCGCTTGGATAGGATCAAAGATTATGTCAGGGAGGGAAAGAATTACGAAGCTTGAAGGCTCTGTCTCAAATCAAAGACACTTTAAATTGTGTTATTAAATACATTTTTAAAGGGCCTACATCACTATTTTCTGATCTGTTATAGTGTTGTTTGTTTTGTTTAATTCACACATGTTTGACACACAACCTACATATTTAGGCTGAGGTTCCACCATATGATGTCATGTGGTGATACAGGAAGTACTCCACTGTTTTTAAACTTTAATCATCTGGATGATTTCAGACCTGGGATTTCCAATCTCTACTGAACTAAAGGTGAAATGTACTGTAGCTGTCAACTTGAAAACTACCACCGTATGACATCACAAATTGTAGCTGAGCATTCTGAGCTTTGGAAATGTAGAGACTAAAAAATAAAATGTTTGAATAGAATTTTCCGATCACGCAAACTCTCAAAATGAAAAATATAACTAAGTAAAAATAATGATAAAAGAAGACCAATCTTACAAAAAGCTGACAAAAGTAGATTTTGCACAATATGTCCCCTTTAATTAAAAAAAATCTTCAGGAATCATCATCAGGAGGGTGCCAGAGCTTTATAAATAAAATAAAAAAAAAATAATAATAAAAAATAAAAATTCTGTATTTTGGCACTTTTAAACAAGTACAACCCATTTAATAGACACTTTATTTTATGCTAAGCTACAACCACTTTCTTCTTCTAGATATTATAGACTTGCCATGTTTATCATAATCAACATTTTACAGTATAAACACACAACCTTGGAACATGTGAAATGCAAAACCCTACGATTGATGTAAAACAGCAAAACCAAAGCTGAAATGCGCTTTCGGATACAACTTGTGTGCGAAATGTGAAGCTATTTAATTCAAAGTTCCAACATGCTATTTGACACTCCAAGCCAAGCTATACCAAGAAATACTTTAAAACCTCCTTTTGGCTTCACAACATCATTAAAACTCAACAGCCGACCCGGAGCTGTTTTCATTAACTACCTTCATATTCACGTCGGATTCAAATGTTTTTATACATTTTAATGACATAGCTATCAAAAGCATTTAACATATTTCAGTTTCATTTATTAAAGTTACGCCATGGAATGCTCTACAACGTATGACTTTCTAATAATATGGATGTTTGAGGAAAAATGTAATTCAAAAGTTCTTTTAAAAGCCCATGTCCATGAACATTTAATGCAGATTTTCACTATCTTAAAAAATGTGAATATAGAACCAGTTCATTTTGTTTGCTGTGACTTTAACTAGTATGCTGACACGCACTTCCTGACTAACGGGAAATAAAAGGCATTTCAATTAGACACAGACAGCACACAGTGGATCACAAATTCAATATATCTGTACTGGGGCATCACATTTAGCTCAAAAACATTGTAAAAAAAAATGTAGAGGAGTTTTTATATATAACTGTGATATGCTGTATTGATATAACTATATTTCTTTTTTATTATATTATACTGTGTCCAAATAATTTCCCTTGTGGATCAATAAAGTGCCTAAGTCTAACTAGACAGAAAATGAAAAATATTACATTTGTAAATGCCAAATTCTCAAAATGATTTCCTTAAAGACTGATTTGGATTAAATTGGTATTCATCTTGCAGTCCTACTTTATACACAAAAAAAAAGACAAAATAATAAAATAACTTTGCAGGCTATTGCTGCTGATGATGGAAATCTTAATAGAGGGTAAGTCACTGCTACCTCTTTTTATCCTTCTTAAAGTTTGCAGAAAACACTTTGTACCAGACTTTAATATGTGACTAATTTGGCTTCATTCTTTTTCAGCCGAGCACAGCGGGGCCAAGGTTCATTGAGGAAGTGAGCACTCCACAGGTGAGGACGTGGTGGAGGGACGCACCAAACTTTTTCTAATTATAAACCTCATTGATGCACAGGAAGGAGTGGTTTCTACAGAAGCTCATGCTAGAGGGTCGGTGAGAACATAGTGTATTTGCATCTTCTGCTGGGATAAAACAAAGTCTCATCCACAACATGCTGCCAGCAACTTTGCATTTTAGTGTGCGGTCATTTGTTGTTTCCTTTACTGTCATAAAACACTCTGCACTAGTCTCTTGAAAGTTCTAACGAGCACTTTTCAACTTCCACCATTTCACTTGATTTATTTTGTCCATTATCATAAGAGCTACAGATCTGCAAAAGCAACGATTGCTTCATTAAATAATTACAGACATAATGATGACTTGGTAAAGTAAAAAAATAATGTTTAGCTTTTGAAAAGACTAACAGCAACAACTCTGGTTATTTTGATTTTATTTTAAGCAATATCAAAATCCTGATTTTCCGATATAAAAAGTAGCTGAAAGTAAACATCTCATCTCAAAGAGTTCTTGAAGACCACTTGAATTTCAATTCAAAGTAAGTGAGAAATAACTTTGAACAACTGCAAACTATTTAAAACGAACTAGTTCTGTTTTTCACATTTAAAAATCAGGTACAGCACCATTAAACCCCCATTTTCTTACCTTAGGGCAGACTGTGGGTGGTGAAAGCCAGTTTGTCAGCTGTATGTCACCTCCAAACCCCGGGTCAGAAAGTTTATATTCAGTACCACAAATATGAAATAAAATAATTAAAGAGCAAGTACCTTATTTTTCCCCATGTATTTTAGCAAAATGTATCTTGAACCAGTACAGATATATTGTATAAAGCAGCCCTTGAAGTGTTTTATTGTTCGATAATCAGGAAGTGCACTGCTAGCATGCTGATTGATGTTAACTTCACTGTCATGATATTTTCCATTCTCATTTCAGTAAGTTGTGAGAAGCTTGTTTTAAACTCAGAGATAATAATTACAAGCTAAGTGAGGAAAAACTTGAGATCACTGCAAACAAGTTTCCTTTCACTAAATAACGAGCAAAATTGTAGTGCGGTCACATAAAAATTGCTATACGATTAAAAAAAATACTCTTAGCAAGATAACAATACTGCACCACCAAATTTTAGTATCACTATATATCAAATTTAATTATTTTTCCACACACGTACTGCAAGCCATTTATAATTATTAACTAGTTCTTTTTCCACATTTTTAATCCAATAAAAATCTCAGTCAGACGCCTTTAAAGTTCACACAGTCGACTTTTTAATCAAGTCAAGGAAAAATACCATTTGAGAGAAGCGATTCCAGTCCTACCATCACGCCCATTTCAGCGCTGTTTGAGAAAAGATCTGTGCCACAATAAAACCACATGGGGATAGGGAAGTTCTGTTCTGTGCGGGGGACATTGATCTCGCAGGCCTAATTGACAGAATTGGAAAAAGCCGGAGAAAGCCGAGATGACGCCACTGCAGGGTTTGTGAAGGGAAACGAACAACTTAATAGAATTCAGCAGAGTACAAATGTTCGAGATACCGAGCTGGAACAAACGTAATAATTGTTTAGTGTTGAAAGGGAGAGAAGAAAAGGTTTCAGAGGTAGTCGTGTGGTTAATGTTGAAACCAAGAGGCTGTCATCTGCAAACTGTTGTCATTACACAGATTGATAATGGCTTTTGGAAATGTTTTTACTTCATAGACTCATGGCTCCTGACAGATTTGTTAAATGGATGGTGCACTCCTAGAACGGACCATTTTGGTGGGAGGTTCATCACCTGCTTTTGTTCAGAAGTTCAGGCTGGAATGTTCTGCACCTTAAGTTTATCTTGCGACTGTTTGATAATGGGGTTTATTTGTTCTAAATTTATTTAAAAGAGACAGAACAGAGAGTATTGCTCCATTTGTGCCTGTGTCTATTCTGCAATTGAATAGTTAGTAATTGTTTGCACTGCATTCTGCACTTTATTATTATTACGCACTGATGAATGGAATGATGAATTTTAATGAACTTGTTTTTAATGTATTTTGTATTTCTGGACTATATTTTATATATTGCACAGCAGTGAGGGCAGCACAGGTCAACAGCCCAGGACAGATCTCCCACTTGTGGGACAATAAAGTTAATCTTGAAATCTAAATCTTGATTTAAAGGTCCTATAGTACCTAAAATGGAGTCTTGTGAGGTTTAAGCCATGTTATAATGTTGTTATTTCATTAACATAGAGTTGTGTTTTCATACACAGATGTTTGAGTAACCCTTTAATATTATTCTGTCTACATCTCCAAAACTCAAAATGCTCTGTTCCACCTTGTGATGTCATGAAACTGTAGTTTAACAGCTCCTTTTAACCTGTTCTTCCTGAAACCTGAAATTCCAGTGCTGAAATCATCCGAATGATTCAACTGAAGGTTTATGGAGTTTAAAAACACAGTGGAACACTTCCTGTATTACCACATGAGGTAGAGCAGAGGGTTTTTGAGAATACCTCTGCCTAGATTTGTATGTTAAACACCCCCTTATGTTTTTAATGAGGAAAAACATTCTAACATAGATCAGAAAAAACGTAATATGGACCTTTCAATTGGAGTGAGCTTGCCTCTCCACAGACTGGACTTGCAAGTTGGCCTCTTGGCGATAGATAAGTGGAATGCCATACTGCGGGACATTTCAGGTGAATCTATAACATCTTTATAGAGACAAGCAGCACAAAAGAGTTACAAAAGTTATCTGTTGAATCACATTTTGTAACAGTCTTTGCCTCCGCTACAGTAGAATCCCATGACTCTTGATACTTTGCCATGACATAAAGCTGGGGTCTTCTGCATGTATCTCTATGGTGGAATGTCCAGCACTTACCATGGTGACACAATGCACACAGCAAAAATGCTTTAAGATAGTATGAAAAAATACAAATCAGATTTTTTCAGGAGCCTGTGATCAATACAGACATTCATGGTCCAATTTTAGTGTTTGATTTTCAACAGGTCTCAGACAGAGCAGTGCCTACAGTTAGCATCGCACCCCCAGGGAATATTGACGGCATCAGCTGCAAAGTACGAACCAAGTAAATTTAAACCGTCATTTTGCAGTTCTAACAGAATCTTTCAAAACTCACTCAAACTTTATTAAATACTACAAATAAGTTTATCTATTGTTCCATCCATTACACAGTAGCTCTTCCTTTCTTTTTATAACATAATTGTTTATTGTGTCGTTGCTATTATTCATAATTAAATCAAGGCTCTCCAAGTGTCGGCCTATTTGCATAATTGTGGGGAAGCTGTGGGCGCGTCTCCGGGTGCTACATAATTCCTTGGAGATCCGCTTGGAGCTGTTCCAGTGTTTTCCGTACAAGTGAGCCTCCCCCAAGGGCCCTTTTATACACTGCTTATGTGTATTCCCAGGGCCATGGCTAAGCACACCTCTATGGGGAAAAATAATCCCTATTAGAAATGTAGTGTTAATATCCTCACATTTAAACCTCCGCAAAGCTCAGAATACACATCCTGTTTAGATGGAGGCGTCCTGTGGTGATGGGGAAGTGAGCTAAATGTTCCATCACGCTAGTCTAAACAAAAGAGGATTTTTAAAAACAGGTTATACTACTCATTTCACAAAACATCTTCAAAATGATAGGATTTTTTTTTTTTTTTTGTAATAAAAAATGTGATTAAGTTCAGCATTTTACGTTCTGCTTGGGCACAGGCAGCAGATGTGACCACAGACTGTAGATATGTCTTCACGTCTGAAAATGTCACCACTCTCTCTGTAACTGCTGCAGTGTGCCGCCTCATTTTGGTCTTAAAATATTCGTATTAACCCGCTCTTCATGATTCTGGTGTTTTTATTTTGCTATTTGGTCTGCAAATAAATTGCTCTCCCTAATAGGGAACTGGCTCCAAATTCGCTCCTGTTACTGCTAGCCTGGTGAGCTTCATTTGACTGGAGTTGAAGGCTATGGGTGACGTCACACTCCCTTAACCCACTTCTTTATGAGCCAATGACATATAAGAATTTTCAAGACGCAAATTTTAAAATTGAGTTTCTATTGAACTTTTTCAAATATTTACAACGTCAGGTGCATAAATCTATGTTTGACATTTATATTAAGCAGTTTTAGTGTTTTTTATGTACATGAATTGGCTATGCCCTTAAAAAATGTCATGTGGTGCGACTGAAACTTGAAAACATGATATTTGGAAAAAAAAATTGATGCTCAGACAATATTTGTTTGCATACTATGGGGGAAATATCTTTTCAAGAAAACTGAAATTTCATGTGGGACTACAAAACACTTCAAAAGAAAGAAAATGAATTTGATTAGATTTAAAGTAATTTTAAAAAAGTTTAAATATGAGCAGTTAAGGGCGGAGGGTCGCACCACATGACATTTGAACACCCCCAAAAAGAGGTCTAAATTGCACAATGGTTATGATTAGACTCAGAAAATTGACATCTTTATTTTGGTTGGATTTTGGATTATTTTAGATATTTTTTTATATATATTTTTTTAACCTTTGGACATCTTGAACTCCAACTTTTTTTCCACAAACTGCCAGTGTGATTTGTTAAAAGAGGCAAGAGGAAAAGCTGGAATAGTAATGTATCATTTGTTGGCCATGTTCCACACTGCAGGTCAAATCTATGGTTTTGCTCAAATGTGACCTGGATCTGACTTTTTCACATTACTTTGAGTGTGACCCGGGCCTCATTCATATGTAAAAATAAATCAGAATCTGCTCCGTCTGCAGTCTGAACACGCAAGTCACATTTCTCCGACTGCCACGGCTCTGAAAACACTACAGGTGCTACAGTTTTTCACAAAGACTGAGAAAATTAAGCACAGTAAAACGATAAAACACCTGCCAGAGAACAGCAGTGACTCTAGAAAGTAGACACAAAATGAGATTTGAAACTTAATGGGCTGTGAAATAAAGTGTGGTGAAGACGAAATATCAACTATTGTCTATTTAAAGATAAAGATGATTCACTTTTCGGTGGTGCTCAGTAATAATATATTGTCTTTTCGATAATGTGACAACAACAGGACTCCCGTTTAGTTTTTTTGTAGTTGGTTTTTTGCCTGTGACTGTCCCCTGCACGTTAGAACACTTCAGGGTTGTTGGGTTCACACATGAAAACTGATTTGAGTCTTGAAAAAAAAAAAAAGATTTCCAAACCAATTTAATTTTGTCTTGTAAAACGTCAGATTTAAGTGACCTGCCTGTTCAAACTGCAGTCAGTTCAAATCGGCTACTGTATCTGAAATTGTCCAGGGTTGCGTTTAACAAGAATCAGATAAAGACGCAGGGATAAAGATAAACGGATAAAATGGAACAGAATGAAATGGTCTTTGGGACTTTGGGAGTAGTGTAGAGTAGTTATACTGATTCCAATATCACATGTTCATAAGAAACACTTTAGTTAGACAACAGAATGTGATTTTCAATATTAAATCTTTCTTTAACATTGCGATGTGGCTTTATATCTGTGTAATCCCTCAGTTACCCTGTAGGTTCCATTGTGTTCCATAGGCAATACTAGTCTACGTGCTCATATACTTGTCCTGATACAGATCAAGATCAAAATTCTATTCAGTAAAGTTTCATTTCTGTAGTGTGAATGTGCCTTTTTGAGTAGCAATACCTGCCCAAATGCATATCTAGTTTCAACATTATTGTAGTTTTAGTATCGATTAGCCTTTGACAACTCTATTTGGCTGTCCTCATATGACAGTACAACCCTTCAAAATAATAGCTAATGGAAGCCGATACTGGACTGGCCGCCAAATACATGGATTATTCTGAATTTATTTTCTAAAATAAGTCAAAATGAACAAGATTTCTTTGAGTAAGACACCACATTCTGAAACAGTGTGTGGTTGTTTGTGTGTGAGGAAGCACTGAGCTGAAGAATCCACAAAACTCCCCAGTGCACCCCATAGGCTTTCCCATGGGACGCTGCCAACCTCACAGGAACTGGCAAAATGGTACTTGTTATACTAGTACAAATAGACAGATATTTGAACATTTTGAGCTACGATACTGTGTGCATTAAATTAAGAAGGGCTCTGCTGTTGTTTAAGCCTGCTGACAGTTGGATGAAGATTTATAAATCACTATATAATGTATTCAGGACCATGGACAGTTCTTCAGTATACTAGTAGTAACACTTTCTCTTTTTACATTATTTGTTCTGTCCTAGATTTTGTCCCAAAACTTATTTTAAAAAGTTAACTTCTTAACCTTTTTTTTGTTTGTTTTGTTTTTATATTATCAAACAACCCTGTGATAAAATATGTGCACAAAAAGTAATATCTCTACACAGATTTAAAGAGCTCATATTACACTTTTTTCAGATTTTTTAAAAATCTGTTATAATGTTTCTAAATGCAGTGTCACAAATTTATTTTTTTGTTGGTGGGTGTAGAGTTTTATTGAACCTCAAAAACTTTGGTTAAGAGAATTTACAGACCCCTCAGATAAGTGCAAAATGTTGCCTCTGTCCGTGGTGCTGAAAACACAAACTCATATTGTAATTGCACTTGCATAATGATAATTAAAAAAATAATAACGCTTGTTCTGTTAATGGTTTAATATGTTTTCTCATTTTACTAATTTTGTTGCTTAATCTGAAGTTTCTATGTACTAAATAAAAATCTAGAGAAAGCGGATTTGCAGATCTTTTAGATAAATACTAAATTAAACCTGTTGCAGTGGCACTCTTGGGATATTTCTAACTTAAATAATGTCTGCATCTGGACAAAGTTCTATATCAGGCCTGGCCAACCCGTGG
>KN490302.1:3247-15130 GCA_000787155.1 Scartelaos histophorus
GTGGGGAAAGTACTACGTTTGGTTACTTAAGTAAAAGTGCAAATAATGAAGAAAAAGTAAAAGTATCACATGAAAAAAATGGTAAAAAGTCAAAGTATTTCATGCAGATTTTGAGGTCTTATATGGCTTGAAATGTACTTTTTGGATAAAGATTTGAGCTGAATATTGCACAGTAGAAACAACGTGTCAAAATTTAGCCATTTTCAGCAGATCTCAAACAAAAATGAGAAATACTTTTACTTGCAGAAGAAAGTACAGACACCTGCTCTCAAATGTAGTGAAGTAAAAGATATCTACGTGTGATTGTAAAGTACTTAAGTAAAGAACAGATGCCTAAATCTATACTTAAGTAGAGCACGTGACTACTTTTACTTCATCGCCTCCCATCATTAGCGTCATTCCTCACGTAACAATCTGTCTAATGGCGCTGAGCAAACAACCGCCTCAACAAACACGAAAATGTGCCTAAGTTCAACCAGTGCAAAACACGAGCTGCCCTAGATTCACTTCACTTCCTTTGTGGAATGGTGTTGGTGCAAAAAGAAAACACAACATTTCCATGCTGAATTTGGATGTAATTCTGATTTTCAATTGAGAATGTAAACAGTTTAGATGCAGGATTTGGTTCACAAAGTTCACATGTAAAGAGAGTTTTGGAGAGAAGCCTAAAAATATGACCTGCTAAACTATTGAAAGACACATTTGCATTTCAGAGCTTGTTTGCAGAGATCCAAACCACAAGATTTCATAAGGCCTTATAAAGACAGGAAGTAAAACTGCAACTTTATTTATAACTCACTTTAAAAACAACACTGAATGACCAAAGTGCTATGATACATAATTAAAAAAAGCCAAGCCAAATAACTGCACCCTTCAGAATTATGTGATATTTGCATATATGGTGATTTTGATTACCTTTACTGCCCTAATTTAATATATTTAATGTATAATCGTTCAAATCATTATGTAATAATGTAATATAAGGTAGTATAAAATATTGGAAAGAGAATCCAATTGACAGTTTGAGTTTCAGTGAGTAATTTTGCCATATCTGTATATATCTGTATATATTTCAGTGTTTAAAGATAGTTTTAAAAGCAATGTCAGTGTTAGGGGGAAGCTATAGTGAAAAAAACCAGAAGGAAATCACGAGGTCTGGTTTTGGAGTCATCAGAAATCACATTAGAGTGGTGACAGCCCTTTGAACAGACCAGGTTGCAAAAGCATTAGTAAGCAAATTTACTGTTGCATTCAACTCCTGAACGCTCGAAAATATTGAGTACATTGTCGTTTCATTGGAGTAACTGCAAAAACTAATATTGAAAAACGGTGCTGATGCCAAAACTGTATATCTGTTCTATAATATCGGTTAAGTCGATATCATGGTTGGGCCTTTAATTGCCAAATGGACTAATTAAGGGTGGATTTTGGCCTTGAAAGTCTCATAATGTTTTATTCATATGAAGCTATTTAGTCCTGACTGTTGCCTAATACAATTGGATCTCTTGTGTGATAAGTTAACTGTGTTTTTAAGAGAATAAGTTTAATTTTCTGACACTACACTGGTTACGGTTAATATCGGGTATCGGCAGACACTTAAAAGTATCGATATTGAGAATGAAAAAGCTGGATCGGTGCATCCCTGACATAGTACTTGGGCTGTCATTGTACAAAAATGTCAAACTCAATTTCAATACTAAGGAAAAGGACTCAATACTGGATACCTATTCTGATACCATGATGATAGTAAAAAATACTCTTTAGTTAGACAATAGAATGTGATTTTCAACATTAAATAATAGTACTCCTTGTTTTAGTAGTAGTCTGGTCTTGTTACAGCTCATGGTGATTCTAAACCTACTCAGAAAGGTTCATTTCTGTCTCTGAATCTGATGTTTTTTTAGCATTGATTTTTGCTCAAATTAGTATCTAGTTTTGATTTCAGTGCTGATTAGCGTCTAATTTTTGATCCTTGACCACCCTACATAGTACAAGCAGTGTAGTAGTGATTAGTAAAAGATAGTCCTTTCAAGATAGTTTCAAGATATATTTTTTCAGAATAATTCTTGTCATACAGTTTAGTACCGATATAATGAGCATAGAAAGTGCAATTGTTGTAGCAAATATAAAGTTATTTGCAAAGATAAGCACGGAGGTTTAGCCAGGGGATTGCCACAATTCAACTTAATATTTTATTGACTTAGGCATTACATAAGACGTGTTCTGATCTGCCTTTTGCACATACACTCATTCCCTGTGCATTATGTTTTGTACCTTGTATGAAATCTATTGCGTAATTGAGTCAAAATAAAAAAGGAAAAATCCTACTTCAAAGAACGCATTATATTTTCAGCATAATCTTTTCTTTTTGACTATTTAACTCAAGAAAAATGTATCTATTGGTCTTACTGGGCTAATTTAACAGTCCTACAAAATGGAAAATTGACTTTTGTGAGCTGTAAGCCGTGTTATAATGTTGTTACTTCCTCAAAAACATACTTTGAGTTGTGTTTTGTTTAATGCACATGATTGCGTAACTCTATTATAAGTCTGAATGAAACAAAACACAACTCCAGGTATGTTTGCGATGAAGAAACATTATAACTGATCAGAAACTAGCGTAATATGAGAGCTTTACTTCCAGGAAAATACTGCATGTTCACAGGTTATAAATGGCTTCCAATGACACATCATTTGACACCTAAGTTTTTTCCTCTTTCCATTTATCCGTTGCCACTGTGCTGGTCAGCTGACAGACACGACGATCATGTGACACGGCGGTTTTTGCACCTTTTCCAAACTAGGGCAGGGTTTTGGACAACTTCCTCTTTGGGGCAGTTTGCAGGTTTTAGACAAAGGTAGAAGCGACACTGTTGCTCCTACTGTATGCGGGGAAACAAACTACTGTAGTCCTTGACATTTGCAGTGGGCAGGTGCTGAACAAGAGTGACCGACCAGCTGTGTCCCTATGCCCCCCTCGTGCCCCTCCTGCTCTCACTCTGTCCATATATCCTGAATCTCCCTCTTTCTCTCTCTCTTTCTCCCCACATCTATCTATTTCACTGTCTCTCCTTCCCTCTATTTCTCTGTCTAAATATCTCTGTCACTCTCTCTCCCCCCTCCCTCTATTTCACACTGTCTATCCATCTTTCTCTGTCTGTCTCTCTCTCATACTCCATTTCTCTCTCTCTCTATTTCTCTCTTTCTTTCCATCTTGCCCACTATTGTCCTCCCACATGGGGTAGCAGCTCAAGCTTTTATCCTGTCTTTCTTCCTCGGACATAAGACAAAGTGCTCGTCTCCGGTGAACCGAAGCGGCGCTCTGCATGGAACAATCTGACCACATTTTCCATAATATTCAAAACGGCGATACATTTATTTACAACAGCGCTAAGTGAGCAGCATCCAATGCTTAAGATGCTCGTCAAACTATTACAAAGGCATTAGACTGCAAATTACCACTTTTAATTAGTGAAAACTAAATGCGTAAGATCTTAATGAGACTAATAAAATCACACAAAGGGTGATCTAGTAGACAGACTTAAACCTGAAATAATAGGACTTAATAGCTCTAAAATTAACTTGTGAACCATCAGAAGACGCTTATGCTTATGTATTTGCACGTTATGGTGGTCACTGTCAAATATGTCTGACTTAGACTAAACAAATTGAAGCCTGTAGGATAAACTATACAGTGCTATGATGTATGTATCCAGTCTGTTTGTAATGGTGATTAGTGATATCAATAAATAAATGTTTAGGGGGGGGCAGTAATTGATCGAACAAATTCTCATTTTGCAATCCTGCTCTGTTTTATGTAATACACTCCCAGCTTATGAAACTTAGGGCTCTGTAATTCAAAATCAATGAGGACGATTACATTCTTCAACCCCCATGTGAAAAGGCATGATATTGAACCTTAAGTTAATTATGGAGCCATGATGAGATTTGACTGTATGGTGTGTGTGTATCTTTAGGGGCTGCTGCAGTAGTGGAGAACAATGGAGCACCGTAAAGCCACAGAAAGTCACATAAAGGAGGCGAATTGTGCAAAAAGGGAATAGTGGTTTGAAATGTAATTAATATAAAAGCCATAGAAACTGCGGAGTCAGCTGTATTGCTGAAATCAGGTCATAGTCAAAGGCACTGCACTCACACACTCACACACACACAAAGAGATGGAGGAAGAAGGGGGTGTGTACCTACCTGTGTGAAGTACAGATTGAGCAGGCATAGGGTGAAGAATTGTAGGCAGACTGGGCAACAGTACAGCACCCAATAGGCCAGGGGCTGGAGTTGATTGGCCTGCACCATATTTTGGAAGTAGAATGAGAATAGAGTGGTTCTAAGAGCTGCCCATAGCAAACACAAGAAGAGGAAAACACTCTGGTAGCTGAACCGTTTGTGTCCATAATGCAAAATGAGCCAAAGCTGCAGGTAGACAAAAATAAATAGGAAAGAGTACAAAACGGTGTATAACGTTGTCAGGCTTAGCTCTAGTGTTGGAGAGATTGCAGCTCCAGTAGGGGACTCCTTTTGTGAGGTAAACAACAAGGAACTGACTTCATCCCCCGCAGCAAACATCTCCACGGACGCTTGTTTTAACGCATTACGCACACCAAAAAGGCAAAAATACAGCAAACTGGGTCAGAGCTGTGCCAATATCATCGCAGACAACAACAAATAAAACCAGGATATTCTGAAAAGAAGTGGCATACTGCAAGTGCGTTTGCGTTGAAATCCGATTAAGAAGTAAAGAAAAAATAAAAATAAGGCAGTTGTATTAAAATAAGGAGGAAAGGGGGAAGAAAACAACAAGAAGAAAAGATCCCCCTGTGAATCCTGCAAAGCTCCTCTGCAAAAAACAACTTGAGGGGGGGAAAGCTTCAGATCAGCTGTGATGCAGTTTACGGCCCGCCCCCCTCGCTCTCAATTCACGGTGAAACTGCACCATCATGAGCCGCCATTTTGGGTTGCACAAGACTTGTTTTTCACGCAAATCGTCCAGTCTTTAGAGCCAGAGATTTCGCCCAGTTTCCGAACCAAAGCTCCCAAGTGAAAAACACCCTCACGCCCACTTAGCCATCCTCTTATCTGATTGGTTCGTAATTTAACCCAGCCTCCGCCGCTTAGAGTCTCTGATTGGTTTAAAATGATGTCAGCTGCTAAAACGCCCGCCCTCTCCGCTTTCTGATTTTTCATTGGTTGAAATAAAAAAATGTCCTCTTCGTGATTGGTTAGATTTTCACGTGGGCTTCTTTTGACAGGAAGTAAGGTTTCAAAACAAGTTGCAGAAAATAGCATCAAGTTAGCATGAATGTGAGTGAAAATACGCACCTTTTCCTTCTAAATAATCTTTAAAAACGCAACAAAAAAGGTTTAACTCTAAATTGTCACCATATATCATCGCATGCAAGCCTGTTTACTTTGACCGACGCTATATTTATTATCGTTTTTACCCAGCGCCCGCGATCATATGTACATAGTTTTGGCCACTGAAACTGTTGTAGCATTAATTTGAAATTGAATAGGAAATTGTGATGCGTAATTGTGCGCAGTTGAGCATGTTTTTTTATGGAATATAATCAGGAAAGAAATGAAATGAAGAGAGAAGTATCAGTGTCCTTAAAATGAAATCAGATCGAGTAGAGCTATTACAACACTAGTCAAGTAACGGAATTTTCAGACGTTTACTTACGTTTTCCATACATATTCATTTGATTAACATGATTTTTATTAGTTGTATTATTTTACTGTAGTTATTACCTGATCATTGTTATTATTTTTAGTTTTAATTTGTGTATGTATTTATTTTTTGTTATTAGCATTTCAGGTCACACTCCTCGTCGGTTGGTGGCGGTACACACTACTCGAAAACGACGAAGAAGAAATCGCTCCGTTTAGGGGGCATGGAGCTATAATAAAAAATATTTTATTGTAATTTTATGACATGGGCTGGCTCTGTGAGAGTCTCTCTGCAAAGCAATGAAGACGAGAATTTAGCATTTTTGGGTCTTTTCTGTGAACATGCATTAATCTACACGTCAGTTACTGTTACACTGGGGAAAAACGGCAACTCCATCAGGTAAGTAACATCTGGCAACTTCGTTATTAACGGTCTAGTTAGTTGGCCTTGGATGTGTTAGGTTATAAAGCATAATTTTCAATACATGGTAAAGGAGTAAAATGATAATTACCTCGACTTTTAATAGCCAGATTTGTTTTTTTCTTTTTGGCATTTTATAACTTTTCAGGTTCCACCCAGTAAACCACTATGGCTCAGTGGCTTTATGCTGCTGTGCTCCTGCTGTGCACCAGGTCTGGAGAATGCACGGAAAAGGTCAACACCTCAAATCTAATTGACTTCACCGTTGCAGATTTCTATGATAAACTCTATTCTGGGAAGATGATGTTTATATATTTTGAGCGTGAAGGTAATGACTTATCAAACAATAATGACATAAATGCGCAAGTACCCTTCTGTTACAAGATGATGTTTTCATTTGCAGCTCCTCCATCCATCTCCATCTTCCTGGTGGAGTTGGAGAAGTCTGCAGATGTACTTCTAGATTATGGCGTGCTGGTTGGTAAGGTAAGTAAGCGCTTACACCACGGCTACCAACTGAAATGTCTCACCTGTGAATCTGAAAAACTTCTTCACAGTCTGTATATATGTCAGATATCAGTGTTTTTCAGTGATTTAAACTGGACCATGCGTATGTTTCTAGATTTTACTTTTTTTTAATGATTGAAGAACTTAAAAGATTTTACTAAAACCAAGGATCAACACATATGAAGCAAATTATAAATGGGTCGGAGGAAGGAAAGAAGAGTCAGGTAATGATTTTACTGGCGGTTACCTGAACGGAGAAGGATGATTAAGGAGAACTACGTGGACATCTCATTGCATTTTAACAGAGGGACTGGTCAGGCAGGGTCAGCAAATCCTGTGTCACAGCAGTTTGGGGAGAGGAAGAGCCAAAAAAAAGTTAGCAGTTAATTATCCCATTAAAACTGATTTAATCAAATATTTTTTTTAAATGACAGGGACTGAAATCAGTAGTAACAATAGCTTTCTGCTGCTTATGTTTGTTTAAATATCTTTATTACTGAACTATATCCTGTTTTTTATAGAATTAAAATGACCAAACAAAGAAAGTATTGTACCCTGAGATTTGCATGTTGTTACATCCCTACTAAATAGTACTTTTGTTGTATATTTTCTAGGTCAACTGCAATAAAGAGACGGTTTCCAAATATTGCTCAGGAGACAAAGTATTGAAAACAGCTTTTCTTTTCAGGTATAATGTGTAATAGTGTATTTATTTACATGTTTTAAGCACAAAAACTTACCATTTATTGTTCCCTCAGAAGCGGTAAGGAGTATCTGAGTTTTAATCTGGATACTGTTTTTGATGTCAGTGCTATTGTATCAGAAGTCTTATTGTAAGCATCTCACACACTTAATTCTACATTTTTAAAATATAGATAAAATAAAGAGAAAAATTGACCTTTTTTTGTTCATTGTTCCAGTGCAATTCTGCGTGACGAGGTGAGATATGTCCACACTGATGCTGACCTGTTGGCAATGGAGAAAAGTGTCAAAGGAAAGAAGGATATTGTATTAGGTTATGTCAGCAGTCTGGGGACTCAAGGTATATAAATAGAAAATATTGACCTTGATTCATGTATTTAATAGACCGTACAAAACAGCACAAGTACTACATGAGAAAAGTCAATTCGTCCATCAAACCGCATTTAATCAAATTATTTATGAATGACAAGGGCTGAAATCAAACTTTTCTGCAACTCTGGTTTGTTTTTGATGTTTAAATATGATGAGAATGGATGGGGAAAAATACTGTTGTCTTATTCTGCATTATTTTATTTTTAGAACATAGGTCAATTATGGAGACAGCGTTTGTGTATGGAGCAAAATACCAGTTTATTCTCATAACTGGAGGCCCTGTACTAAAACACCTGGGGTAAGTCAGCACGTCTTTTCTCATGTTACACATATAAATTAAATGTGCTCTGTGTAACTTTTCTAGTGAAGTGTCCGCCACCTGCCTGTCCCAATAGAGATGTTATTGCTTTGTTTAGAATGTTCCGCAGTAGAGATTAAAGTTGTTTATTCCATCCAACATTTCTATGGCAACAAGCAGGTGACAGACCCTTCACCAGAAAAGTTGTGCAGTGCACCTTTAATATTATGTTTCCTGTTTTTTTTTTTTATTTATTTTTCAGTGTAAGTAGCACATCTGACTCAGCGCGAGTATGGGTCCTGCACTGTAAAGACAGCAAAGCTTTAAGATCCACCATCTCTGACCGATGCCCCTTGACTCCAATGAGAAAACCACTGTCCACTCTTAATCTACACTCCTTCCTTCAGCTCACGGATGCTCCTTTTCTGGTGAATAATGTGAAAAGTATTGATACTTTGCAACTGATCAAGATTGATGCAAGAGTGATGCAAACTGTAGGCCCTACTCTGTTTGAGGCTTTATTAGACTTTGATCTGTGCTTTATCTTAACACAATCTGACCATAAAGAGCTGACTTTACTGGGTCAGCTGAGCTGATTTGTGCTGTTAAACAAGTTTCTCACACATAAATTTACACTCACAAGTTAGCTAGTATTAGCCAGCAGCTCAGTTACTCACCATTTTAGTTGAAAATCTAACACCTTAACAGAACCATAGACACTTCATCACAGGCTTTTGAAAATTAGTTGTGTTAATCCATTTTGCAAAAAATTGGCTTTGTTTGCTAGTGTGTGCATTGTGTCTCCACGATAACTGGTGAACTTTCCACCAATATACATACATGTAGATCAGTCCCAGAGTGACCCCACTGCAAAATGCCAATTGAGAGTATATTCTGTTTTCCCCAAAAGCTTGCACATTATTATTATACACATTTTCCTCTTTAATTTCTAGACTGAGATGCATGAAGATCCTTCAAAAATACCACCAACCCAACATGTCCCTCAGATTTTTTTGTTCTCACTTCCTGAAACTAAAGATATGGACAAAGAAACTGCTCACACGTTGGCATGGAAACTCAGAGGACTGGCCCAAGTGGTGCTCGTACACAGGTAACAGCATAAATATGACAATTTTTCTAATATGTGATTTTAATAACTAACTAATACTGATAACATTACATAATAATACATTACATTTAAAGGTGCACTATGTAACTTCTAAGGTGGAGGGACCCCTACTTGCCTGTCTCCATGGAGACCCTCCAGTAGAAAAGTTACACAGCCTTTAAATACATATCGAACTGTGTGACATTAAAATCCGTAAGAGGAAAAAAATGCTGAAAACCAAACAAAAAAAGGACAAACATGCTGGGGTAAAAATGTCATTTATATATTTATTTTATTTATTTTTACTTTTTAGTGAAAGTCTTGCTGTTGAGACTCTTAAGCATTACAATGCAGCTTACAGGCTGCCTGGAAAGGTACTGTGCCACAATTCAAATTCCCTCGTCCATGTACTTTCATTGATGTTTTGTGGTATTAATATGTGGTTCATGCATCCAGGCCTTAGAATATTTGACCTTACACAGCATTGACGAGGTGTTGGAGCTTTTCACAAATGAGGACACAGAAAAAGTAGTCGAAACGGAGGAGTCAGAAGAATTTGAGGACATTTTTGGTATACTTTAATATTCAATAACAAGTGAATATTACTATTGAAGATTCTGTAAAAAGGCATGTCCCATAATTTGCATTAGACCAGCTGGAGGATGAAGTTGCTGCCTCGCTGTATCTGAAACGAGCAGAGGAGCTGGACATGGATGTTTTCACGGAGCTCAATACGCACAATTTTCACAGTGTAATAGCGCAAAGTAGCCTGACGGTGGCACTGTTCTACTTGAAAAGTGAGCTCCAAAGCCATCCCACAGAGATTATGCATTGGTTTGTTCTGCCTTTAAATTAATTTGTGTGTTTTGGCCTTTTCACCACTAGTGGATGCTGTTTCAAAGGCTTTCCTTGAGCCTTTTGTTGAAGTAGCAGAAAGCCTGTTAGGTAAGTGTGACTTTTAGTAAGAGCACCACTAAATTACTCAAGTAGATGTACAAAGTATTTTAAATTGAGTAGGAGTAAAAAAGTGTTTGGAAAAAATACTACTTTGAATTTAGTATCTTAAAATTATGGGTAGCATCTGTAAATAACATCTGATTTGTCAATGAAACTATAAACAAAACACATCTGGTAATTTCAAAGGACAGACCACAGCAATTTGAAAAATTCAACTATGTTTGAAGGAGCTGTGCAAGAACCAAATATGTTCATGTAATTCAATATGTCAACACACTGACAGTGGGAAGAGTAACAAAGAGTTTTATTCTAGTAAAAGTATCATATAGTACATGTGCATATAGTTTATTGTGAGTTAGGGTGCTTGAAAACAACTTACAGTTTTATTAAAGTTACTCTAGTATATGTAACTGAATTATACCCAAGTCCAACTAACGGACATGAACCCCACCGCTAAGATAATTGATTGCTTCTTTTCAGATGCAGATGTTGACGATGTTCAGATGTGTGCGGTGAATTGTGGAGAGTGGACGGATCTTTGTGCTGCAGAGTCTGGCACATCCGAGCCCTTTCCCTTTCAGCCAATCACAGCGTTCCCCACTG
This sequence comes from Scartelaos histophorus, assembly GCA_000787155.1. NCBI lineage: Eukaryota > Metazoa > Chordata > Actinopteri > Gobiiformes > Gobiidae > Scartelaos > Scartelaos histophorus. Next base: position 13,901 of record KN490302.1, read on the forward strand.
TTATGATGCTTCGATCCCATGAGCCTGCTCAGCGTTACCAAGGGATGCTATCAAGTCAAGCACTGTACCGCTTTATCCTACTGTAAGTTCCCATAGTCATAAATTCAATTAAAAAGTTCAGCTAAGACAAATATGATAAAATGTCCAAAACAACTTAATTACATAAAGACCTCTTGAAGCATTTAAACTTCCTGTCTTTGAAATTACGGACTTATGTAAAACCGAATAATCCCCTAAGTTTAAAGCATATACTGTGTGTTGTCCATTCCAGTCATTTCGTCCCAACCAAAACATGACCCTGGCCTCTTTATTCCTTTATGACTGTTGAACTGCTCTAGGCAATCCTATGGGAGCTGTCACACTATGGATTCATTCTGTAAGGTCTTTAAAAATATGTTTCAGATTTGCAGTGCACTGAAGGGCTTTTCTCAAATATCGAGGGACTATACATTTTCAGTTACATTTCCTGCACTGGACATAGGGATTTGACATAGTCGTCTTTATATTGGGGAGCCATGTTTTTTATCTTTATCTAGTCCAGATTTAGGACATGGTGTTCCTTTTTGTCATTTTATTGAAAGGAAATAGATGTCATTGCTATACTTGGAATATTCCACTGTATGACATTAAACAGCTTTATAGATGGGTTTATAGCTCATACTGAGAAAAACAGATGTGAGCAGGGATGTCTCTCCACAGATCTGACCAGTAACTTGGCCTGGTTTGGTCTCTCTCTTGATAGAAAGGGTTAACAATGACATCTCCATAGAGGAACTCAGGTGATAGATCCTCCACCAGGGTCCACCACCACAATGCACCTTTAAAGGAGACTGAACAAATGCTCATGTATGTTTACGATGCCTGTTATAGGCTTGTTAACCTTTCTAGTGTCTGTCTGTAAAGCAGACGTGGGCATTGTACGACTCCCGGGTCACATACGCCCCTTTGGTTGACTCTGACCGGCCTGTGTACGATAATTTGGAATTACACAATAAACATATTGTATAATTTTACCTCATGCATTGCTTTTATTATTTTAGAGGGTTTTTTTTTAAATGACATTTTATTTTTTTATGACCTCACTTTATGATCTTACTTGGTCATAACATAGACTCTTACCAGTCTTACCAGCACATCAAAATAATGTTATTTACTACTTTTTATTTAAAAAAAAACTATTACGCAGAATTGAGTTTGGGCCTTCACATTATTTTTTGTTTTTCAAGCGGC
>KN490304.1:2254-27656 GCA_000787155.1 Scartelaos histophorus
GTTCTTGTTCTGTTTAGGACTGCAACAAGCTTGATTAATCTCTAAATGATTACTGAAATTTATTCCGTAATCAAATAATTGCTAACTGGGTTACACATAGGCTCCAAAACATGTCATGACCTGAAAGAAGAGGTTTTATCATTTAGACAGGTCAAGAATTGCATAAATTAAAAATGAAATATGTGCATTTAGCACTGTTGTCTGTAAATATGTACCACCAGGATGCTGTTGAGCAGCTTCCCTTCCGCTTTAACTGCGTACAATTTAGGAAAATCTCATATTCATGGGCCTTTCGTGACCTAAACAGTTAAATGATTAATCAAACGAATTATCGCCAGATCAATCGCAAAACAATCATTAGTTGTAGTCCTAGTTCTGATCTAAATATTTTATTGCTTATATGCATATTGCTCACCCTTACTGGTTTATGATTATTCCCCTACAAATATATTAGCTCTAAACCATTAGTCCATTGTTACCTGGCAGGCTGACATTGTTTTTGTGTTTTAAATTTGTGGATAAACATTTTACTGATTGAGATAAAAATGAAATTTGTGGCCTGGTGCAGTGGCTGGTAATATGACATTAACTAAGTACTAGGTAGAAGCTTGTAAGGTGTTAATTTCTGCTCTATTAAAAAGTCAATTTGTGTAACAGATCTCCTAATAAGATTACCTTTTAGTTTTGTAACTGGTCAAAGTCCAGAATGTATCTACCTTAAGTACAAGTTAACAGCAGATTGTCCATACAGAAGATGTGTTAAACTACCCACTGCAGACCAGCTTTATATACTTTCCCCTGCCCTCATAAAGTCTGCGCATACCTCTTACTTTTTAAATTTAACCGTGTTTAATGTGTTGCAGGGTTATGGGTGGAGTTTGACGATTTGAAACATCCTCACTGTAAAACGTTCAAGACTCTCCCAGTTCCAGCTTGTGAAATCCATGTTGTTTTTTGGGAGGAAGAGCAGCACCAGGAGTCCCGGGCCTGTTCTCCATCCACCACCTTCACAGAGTCTCCCCCCTCCACAAAGCACGTCGACCAGAGTGTAACAGGCATTATCACAGATGAGCTGTTGCAGTGCTCTCCTGACCAGTCACTTCTTAATACCCAAAACATATCCGACATTATGGACTGCATTTCTGAACAGGACAACACAGTTACAGCCGAGGTTGACACTACTATTGGTTCCACTACGCTACTAGACGCCTTTGAAGGACTAACGCATGACGACATTGTCACACTTTCATTAGTTGAAGTCAAGGAAGATTCCAAACAGCCGCCTTCCAATTCAACTGATGGAGAAACTGAGCAAGTGAAAGATTTAAAAAGTCAAAATGTTAAATGTGAAGTGGAGGATTCAATCAAAGATGCTACTGCGCCTGCTCCAGACAGTTCATCGACCATAGATGCTATAGAAAAATCTCAGGGGAATGAACTTTCTTCTATGTCCGAACCAGAAGATTCTATGTCTGAAGAAGATAATGTGGCTGATGATCCAACTTTTGAGCCTCTATCTGAAAGAGGTCGAAAGAGGGCAAGGACAGTAGCTACTAAACAAGTTAAAAGACCAAAAGTAGACACTTCAAAAAGAAATGCTACTAAAAGTATATTTGCTACTCCTGTTCAATGCAAATCTACTCTTTCTTCAACCTCAAAGCCCATTTCTCCAGTCTCCTCTACTGTACCTACACTTCTAATTGTCCCTCAGGCTCCTCCGTTGGTGCAACCAGAGCAAAAAGGCTGGTCCCACCTACTTGAACGCTCACTCGGGCACATACAAAACACATCCAAAATCAATTTAAACCGGAAACCAGCTACAAAATTGACACAAGCGGGTCCTGTCCCCTCGACCCCACAGCAGAGGGCGGCTGTGGCAGTGAAAGTCACACCTAAACCAGTGCTTAAGACAGAGGACAGCGGAGGTCTGCCTTTGAAAGCAGCAGAAATGTATGGTGCGTTTGGATACAAGAACCCAAAACCCAATTCAGCTACTGTAAATGTAAAGAAAATGCCTCTTGAGCCACCTGTCGAAAAAGCTAGAACAGGGAACACAGACGATAATAAGTCACTGAATACATCAATTGTAGGACTTGCCAATAACGTCACATGCTCCAAGAAAACTAAATTATCTAAAATGCCTTCAGGACTAAGTGAGACTGAAGCTCTTAGGTACAAGCTCTTTAAAAAATTAAAAGCAAAGAAGAAAAAACTAGCAAAGTTGAATGAAATGTTGAGACAGTCTGGAGGTGACGGCTTCAAACCGGACAGCACTAATAATTTTTCACCAACCACAGTTACCTCCAGCACTTTGGATGATGAGTTTTTCTCCGATCTCCTCTCCCCAGCTACTACAATAACTAGTAACTTGTCACCAGATAGCACAGACTTCCTGGAAATGTTGGCTAATGGACAAGAAGCCACTTTGGGGGCAGAGATATCATCAAATACACTGGTACAGCTGTCTACTGGGCCAGACGGAGCAGACTTCTTAGATGAATTTTTGTCTCAGGCTGTAGTGGAAAGACCGAGTGAGATGGAAGAAGATGCACTCAGTGCGTTAGACCTGTTCCTTTAAGATGGATTTTGTTCTAGTGCAGCAGTAGGTACATATTTTTACAACTCAAAGTCTAAAATGAACTTTTTCAAAATTGAAATCAAGAAGGATATGCCATATACTGGAAAATGGTCTGTGTTCTGTTACTGATGTCCATAGTTTTAGAACCACTCATTTGCCACTCAAACCATAAAATATGTAATAATGTACAAACTTGGGTAATATGCAAGATTTCACTTAACTTGATTAGGGTGTTATTTTAGTTATAGCTTTTGACCTTGAACCTTTTATACCATGCAAACAAGAGTGTAATTAAGAAAACAAAGTGACTACTAAGTGAGCCTAGCCGGTTGGGCCATCATATCCATTTCCCAGAAATAATCCTTCCAAATCATTAAAAAGCACTTATTTTGGCTAAGTTATTTTGTAATTAATAAAGCCACCAATTGTAAGTTCAAAACAATTTCCTCAATTGCACAGTCTTCATTCCGTCTCATTGCTTTTTGTTGAAGACTGAAATAAAGAGATGGTTCAAAAAAATCTTGCATATTTAAATTTTAATATTTAAAGATGAATACAATGTCTGTAGAGTCATAGAGCAGCAGCAGACTGTTCCTTAATTTATTTTCCCCTTATACTCAGTATTTTGCACTTTGATTGTATATAGTTGTCTTGTTTGAAGTTACAGATGTAGCTGCTGTGTCCTGTCATTAAGATGTTACTTGAAGAATGCCATTTTTAATGGGCTTTAACTGTACAAAATGTTTGGTATTATGTTTTGCAAAATGTAAATATTAAATTGGGCAACTTTTGTATTGGCTAAAATAAATCTTTTTTACATTATGATTACATAATAATTGATAACTTGCAATGTCCATCGTCAAGACTGCAATTTTTCAGTGTTGCAGCTTAATGCAGTGTGGGTGTTTTTGGACTTCAGCCTCGTTCTTCGGGGGAAACCACCACAGCAGTTTTATGGGGAAAACAATCCTCTAAATGACCAACACAAATGCTATTTTGTGTTTTTAATGAGCAATAATGGAAATAAAGATTATGATCATTTTGAATTGTATTGCGAAATTGAAATGAGAGAGGTTGAGGAGCTCAGTCACAGTCAAGTAGAGCCGCTGCTCCTTCACGTGGAGTCCCACCGGGAGGAGGCCCCGGAGAAGACCTAGGACACGCTGGAGGGACTATGTCTCCTGGCTGGCCTGGGAACGCCTTGGGGTTCCCCTGGAGGAGCTGGAGGAAGTGTGGAAGTCCCTGCTTAGACTTGCCCCTGTGACCCGGCCCCGAATAAGCAGAAGAAAATGAATGGAAAGAGATATAATATAACCAAAGAATCTAGGTTATATGGTTTGCTTGATCTTATATATAATATATAAATCCCCCAACAGTATTACAGTATAGTATAACAGTAAGTGGAATAACCTCAATTTAGTATGTGTTGCTATTTGGCCGCATGATTTCATCATATGTGCAGACCGGAAAAGAAGTCGTTCCCATACCGGGAGTCGAACCCGGGCCGCCTGGGTGAAAACCAGGAATCCTAACCGCTAGACCATATGGGACGCTGTGTTTCAGCCTGAGACAATACTGTTTTACACTCAAAACAACTGCCTCACAGGCGTGAGATGGAAGTATTATTATGTATTTTACATGTTGCCTGTTAGTTTTAAACCGTTTGCTCAAAGAGTGAATTATAAACGCAGCGCAGCCTTAAAGTTACAGCGTTCGGTTCAGTGGTTGGACGACTCTCCTTTTCTTCTCATTTTGTGTTCCGGCTGGGTATTTTGTAGTATTATAGTGGTAACTGCTATAGAAATTTCCCTATCATGTGATTTTATCAACAAATAAATAATAACAATTAACAAATCAACATGCAAACCAACAAATCAAACAAACAAATCAACACGTGCATTACCCTGTGGCTGCACGTGTAGGTGCTGTTGCTGTTTGGTCGCTGACAGGAAGGGGACAAGTGACCTACAACATTTCTATACATGTTTTACAATTGTGTATTTTTATTATCTTATTGATGATTTTTCTCCTGCTGTTTTTCTCCTGCTATTTTCATGTAGCCCTACCTACAGATGTATGGACCCCCTGCTGTGCTTCAAGACCCCTACGGTCCACATTTTGGGAACCACTGCCTTTTTAAACAAAACCTTATATTTAGTAGCTAACAGAACAGACGTGTAGTGAACAGGCATAGTCAAATCCACACGAAGTTCCTGCCAGTAGCCTAGCTCGAGTATTTGGTCACTGATGATTTGCATGAAAAACACAACCATTTGCTGGAGGTGGGGTTAATATATAAGAGAAGTCTCAGGTCTGGCTTTTGCAGCGAACTAAACAGTCCTTAGATGCACTAAACCTGAGCTGTGCCTGCGCCTCACCATGGACACCTGTAACATTATAGAAAACATATACCTACTGGCCATTATCACTGCGCTGAGCGCATTTCAGAATGGTAAGACCTGAAATCTGTTTGCTTTAAAGTTGATCTTTTGCAGGATACAAGCTGATCTTCTAATGTTCTTTTTAGTCTTTTTTGCCCTTAAAGTGGACAAGGAATGCACATCTCACAACACTCACGCAACTGCAGTTGAAAGAGTATCATGTGCAAAGTAAGTGGATTTAATTTGTTAATTTCTCTTATAGAGAGACCAAAATGTAATTATTTAATGCTATAAATAATTACCAAGACTTCAAACTTATTTAGCCTTTGTGAACTGATTACAGATTTTATTACAGATTTTTTTATTTTATCATAACCCATGCCCAATTACATTTTGGTTGTAAATTAATTCAGGTCCCCTCAAATAAAATCTTAAACAAAATATATTTTAGGTTCTTGCACGATTAACAGGAGAAGTACGGAAAACCCATTAATACTTCCGTCTATTTCCCACCTGTCCCCAAAGCTCTAACACAATGAAATGTCTGTTTTATTATTTGTATATCAGACATGGCACGCACACTCACTCACAACTGTCCATATTATGTAAAATAATATGATGCTTTGAATGGGCTTATTCTTTAGGATGGACTTTACACATGTTGGGCTGATACAATTATGGGACTCATTTGAATACCAGAGGTTGGAGGTAATCAGCAGTGGTGGAAGAGACTGCAGTGAGACAACCGTGCATTAAGACAATTAAGACCTGTACACACTGGCTTCTTTTAAATGGAGCTGTATATAATTACGTGACCAGATTTATATTATGTTTCAAGTAATGCATAAAAAGGACAATTACCCAGACACTACTTGATTAAAATAACATGGATAGTTGAATTAGTTATTTTTCTAGTTGTACTTCTGAGACACCCTACCTTTTACTTCTATTTGAGTAATAGAATGTTAGTAAGATAAGAAAACCTCTATTTGTTGCAACATAGTACAAGTAAGAAAGTACTTGTATTAAACTAAAAATACTACACTTGAACTCCCACTCTTCCAACATAAAGTATTTCTATTCACTATGCTGCAATAAAATTTAAGAGAAATTACTAATGACTTATGGTTTGTAGTTTCAGTAGTGGCTTAATGTGAATCAGAGATGGCTCAGCGTTTCCTTTCAGCTTTCTAATCCTTTCAGACACCACAATTAGATTTTGTCTTGGTTGTTTTTTCTACAGTTTTAAAATACCTACAAAAAGCCTCATTTTTTTTGACTTTCCAAACAGGTGATTGTGCCACAGTTTCTTGTTGCAGCTAACTGCCACAAATGTTGTAACTGATTTTGCTATTTACACGTTTTCTTTAGTCGAAACTGCATGGACTCTTACCCCACGTTTATGGCAGTGATGTGGTGCGCCGGAGTCTGCCTCAACCAAGGTAACAATGAATCAGAACTTTCCAATTTGTTCTGAACTACGTCAAATGCCCACACAATAAGGTTACTTTCCTAAAAGTCAGCTAAAACCAGATTAACAAGATCCCATTACATTCACAATCTGGGCTTCATACACTGTAAAATCTATTGAGTTAACTTTACTTGAAAAAACCCAGGAAAACAATTGCCTTGAAAAAACTGACTAAGGTGAACTATCTTTACTTTAAGAGCAAGTTAACCTTATTTGAAAAAAACTAGGAGACCAATTGCCTTGAACTGAGCAAGTAAATATTACTTATATACACACGTTAGAGTAAACAAACAGGTTCTATTCTACAGTAATGTCATTTAGATGTGTCAGGTACTCGAGGATTTTAATATGTATTAGTCTTTGAAAAAAATGTAGCAAAACTTTTGTTCAGCTTAAGTTCAAAACACATCATAACATGTGTAAAAATAAAATATAGCCTGGTCATTCCATGTTAACTCAACCCCTGCACTTAGATGTCAAAAAATGCTGAAAGAAAGAAAACAGGAGTACAGGTGAAATCACAAACTGACTGAACAGAGGGAGCATATAGAGACTGCCCGGGGATGATTCAGGAAAGAGGAGCAGCTGTAGGAAAAACATGGAGGTAGCAAAAGGAAAACCAGAACAGACTGGGAAATGGAGCTGGACTCATGGCAATAGTACATCACTGTTGGAAGTTACTTGTCTCATTGAAGTCGACCTTAGTCTAACTAAGTAATGTGCTTTTTTGCCCTGAAAGTAACTGTTACTTGATCCACAGATTCATAGCTGTGAGCGCAGTTAACTAGCTGAAGGACGTTTGAAAGTTCACTTCCAGGGCATGCTTGAAAATGTGAAAAAGTTAACTTATCTCACTCATGCAATCAGCTCAAATGCATCGTATGATAATAGCATTTCTGTGTTACTATGTACAACTTTTGGTTGGGATGCCCTTGTCCAAATCTTGACCTCATTTCATTTTATTTGTTTCATTCATGAAAGATGAATACAAAAACAATATTCGGTTTCATATACTAATGTGAATGAAAAGGAGCAGAAATTAGTATAAACTTGTAACAACTGCCTTTTTTCACACAAAGAAAAACATTTCGATCACTTCAACAGTGATTCTCTCAATGAAGTATATATTCATTTTGTTTTTTTAGCTCCAGCAGCCTTTGCGGGTCTCCTGTACCTTATAGTGCGACATAAGTACTTTATTGGCTACTTGGGACAAACCTCCCAAAGGTAAATGGATATTGATAATTATCTTTAATATTTTTAGTCACATTTTAGTAACTGGCTTGTCCCTGTGTACCCAATAGCATCCCTGGCTACCTATTTGGGAAGCGCATCCTGCTCTTCCTGGCGCTCATGTGCCTGGTCGGGGTCCTGAACTACCTGCTCATGCGCTTCTTTGGAAGTGACTACAGAGAGACCGTAGAGACCTTCACCAGCGCCGCCTCTGCTCTGCTCCTCATCCCATAGGGGGCAGCACCTGTCTAATGAGACACATTACTGTCACATGAAGTTAAATGAGTAATGTGGAATAAGATTTATTTTGAGAAAAATACATTTAATTTTTACAAAACAAAGGTGTGATTACTATAAACTATGGTACTTAAAACAAGGCCAGTCAAACATCACAATGTAGGTCATTGTAATATGTCTATCTTTGAATAAAACTGAATAAAATGAGTAAAGTATGAGTGCTTATCTAAAATTGTAATTCATCATGTAATGCACCCACAGAACTATACACAGGAACTAAGTTAAATTAAAATTGTAGTCCTCCTTATCAAAAATATACTCTAAAATATTGATTGGGATTGATTGCTTTTTGTAGCAACCAGAGCTCCAAACTTTGCACAGATCTCAAAGATCTTTCAGGTAATCTTCACCTAAATTGAGAACATAAAAAATAAAATTAGTTTAGCTTGAGCCTGTGTCTGAAGTCTGAAATACTAAAAAAGTATCCACCTTAAATGTTCTTTTACTGAAGCCAAACCAGTACGGGAAGTCAAACATGGCATCAGAGCAGTACTTGAGAGTAAAGAAGGGTTTTCTCCACACCAGGGGTGGGCTGATGGTTTTACTGTTGTTTCTCAAATACAGGTGTTTTGAAGACCATGTTTCAAGCGCTTCAGTCAAATCAATCTAACATAAAGAAAAACACACAAATATCACTGACTATAACATTCATATCCCAAGAACTGTCAAGTAAAGGGCAAGGATTGTTTTCTCAATTCACGTGGACGTTCATACAGAAATAGGGGAAAATGTTTTTAGTCAAAAGAGCCAAAATCATACAAAAGAATTAGCAGATTTTTATGTTCGTTGCACAACACAAAAATATATGACCATCAATTGCAATTAGGAATTCAAAAGTGTTATTAAATATTATAATATTATATTATAATATTATAATCAATTATACTGATCTAATTATTCAAATAATGACAAGTCCTGAAAATGTTACCCTTAAACAGTAAACTGAAAAGCATAAATGTGCTATGTGCATATGCACTTGTGTTCCTTTTCCACACATTGACTGTATAGTTCTCTCCAGCGACCGACGCAGTGGCCCAGTCCAGACCTCTCTCCATCTGCCATTTGATAAAAGGGTCTTTACCATCGATGGACACCACAAAACACTTCAGCTCTGAAGAGGAAGAAAATAAACATTTTGGGCAAACTCATTGCCTGTAAGAAATCAAACATAAAACTGTTCTGACATATTTTTGTCCTCGCTCAAGGTCCTTGATGTTTTCAAATGTTATAGTTATGTGAGATAAGCAATAATAGCTTGAGCTGTGAAAAAAGAAACAGTGCTTTTCAAGATGATTGAGAAGACATCTTAACTTCAAACGAGTACCCATTTTTCAAGCTTTTGTGAAAAACAAAGCCTAGATATATAGTTCCCCTCTGAGTCTGACACGGCCTTATGGAGTTTTATGCCACTGTAAATATTCAATAATAAAAGATGACCCCAGCTCAGATCACACTCCTCTATCACACCTCCTCTAACAAAGCACTCACATATGATCATCATAATCATCATCAAAAATAAATAGATATAGAAATAATACACTTACCTTTAGGGTTATTTGCTACCTTTTGTTCCCACGCAGTTGAAAGCAGATAAATCCTCTTGGAGAGCAAACTGTTTCTCACACTGGTGTACTGACCAAGATTATGCAGTTTCACTTTCCTAAAATGTAAGCACGTCTGTCAAGACCATTTCAGTGTTTTCCCATTTAAGTGATTACAACATGTTTAATTTTTGGAAAAAAAAAGGGGGAAAATTTGTGTAGCACATCACAGAATAGTGTCATACATGCAAATTTAATTTGTTTTAGCCATTATGCAAATTGTGCTAAAACACTGAATTACAATAACATTTACACCAAAAAGAGGTTTTGGGCTGTTAGTGACAGCAGAGTCTCAACAAACAAAGTCCCTTACCTCCCGAGTGAGTCTGTAAACACTATCCTCCCTGTGCCAATGTTGAAATCATCAATAAGGACTAGGTTTTTCTCAGCGTCGCTGTTGATGGAGTATCCTGATTCATAACACTGCACAGTGAAACCAGCGGGAGGGCTTCTTAAAAACTCCTCCACCTCAGTCACTGTCAGTCTGTCCTCTGTCTCACTCATCTCACTCAGCCTCATGCTGACTCTATGGGACGTGGAGTAATGCTCCAGATTCAGTTCATCCTGTGTGTTAGAACTACAAGGCGCCCCGCCTCCCTACAAGGCGGGGCGCCTTTGTAGGGAGGAACCAAAAGACGATCATAAAGAATTGATATTACATTATATTCATATAGAGCAGAAAGGATAAGGTATATTTTAGTCTGTTTTTTGGTTGCTGTCTATAAGTGTGCAGTTTGTGTCAGATATATTGCCAGTTCATAGAAACACTGAATAGTTTAAGAGCTTCTGCTAGTCCCACTTCTCAACCACTGTTAAGTATCCCTAATAATTAGTTACAAAGGGCATTGATGTTTAGCTGATGAAGAATTTAAGAATTTAACTTCTCTATAAAGTGATAATGTAAGAATGTAAACATGTCATTTTAAGACAATCTAGTACAATTTAAAAACTGCAATAGTTGTATCCTCCAGACCAGACCTCCAATTTGACCCCATGTTCTCTGGTATTTGAAAAACAAAATATTAAGATAACAGTGAAGAAAACAATGTCACTTTTGCAACTTGCTGTAATTCATACAGAAGGAATATCCAAATGTAAATACACATTTTTTTGCTTTTTGTTTTTAGATAGATATCTTGAGATATCTATTTGTGTATTAAATTGGTACATTGTTTACTTGCAAAATAAAACAAAACAAAAATACAGCTTTGACCTTGCTTTTGTTACAAATTATTGTTGTTGCTTTACAAAGACAATTAAACGTGATTCCATTCAACTCTCAACAAGTCACTGTGTATTCACCTCACAAAGCCTGGGTCCTTTGTTTTGACTTTGCTGATTTTGCTGAAGGATTTGTAAGACACTGGAGTCTATCCAGGTAGGATGATGTTCCTGGGTGATAAGAAGCATGTTACAAGGAAACATTATCTCTATAAAAAGATACGACAGGAGCTCACACCATTTTTCAGATATTTTCCACTGTTTTGAATCATTGTTGCTTCTTCCATTCCACAATACTATCCAGTTAAGAGATAACTATTGGGATATGTAGAATCATCATCACAAACTATTTTTTATTAGTTTTAAAAATATAATCTTGAAATGTTTCTGTACTTGCTGAATGTATACTGATATTGACAAGAGATTTATCCTCTGAAACCTAAAGGGATGACAGATTAGTCAGAAATATAATATCTAGCTAGAGTGTTGACAACCTTCTAAACTAACAAAAATATATGTATGTACATCTATTTAGTGTGAGGATATCATTTGCTGAGACTGAACCCTAATTAAGAAACCATCAGTCAAACTCTTCTTCCACAGGAGGTCGCTACAGCCCCGTCTTCACGTCCAGTCACAGCGGTGGTGCGGAATGTTTGCTATTTTTTTCGCCACTTCGCCATGAAAAATGGACAAGCACCGCGGTTTGGGCAGAGATGACAATCTATAATGGAGATTTACGGATACATACTCCTGCTGCAGGGCTTTCTTGTGCTCGGTAAGTTTGATGTGAGGCGATATTTAGCCAGTAACATCGACAGCTAAAGGCTAATCTGCTACTGTAAAGCAAGACCGTTTTTGTCTAATCAAAGGAAGTTGACAGTAGCGGACTTTCAAAATAAACTTAAAGCGCTGCAGAAATCTAACAATCATGAATTGTTAATTGCAATATAGTATTTTTCTTCATAACAGAAATTGATGTATCAATCAGTTAAACTTGCTCAGACATTTTAGTTTGATTGTGCCACGTGCAAAAATAGTGACTACAGCTCAATTCAATTATTTTGAAATGCTAATTAGGTTGTTTGTGATTTTATGTTTTACTTAACAGTGATTTCATATTTTGCTCAGTGAATTTCAGCTTCATTCTAACAAACGCAATTCCATTCAGAATTGAACACACAGATTATTGGAATGATGCAATTGCATAAACAGCCACACTTACGTTTATGCGGTAAATACAGGCAACACAATCTGTTTTGAGGTACCCTGTTAAGAAAACAATTGATATTTGTCAAGTAGCCTTACATAACATAATTAAAACTCAAGAATATCTTTACAGTTTATGCAGGCACACACACTACATAAACTAGAAATGCAATATGACCTTGTGTTTCTTTCTTGTTGATCTCACAGAAGTTGCTTGATTGCTTGTCTTGGTAGTTGCTTGGTGCCTTTTGCCAGATGGCAGATGAGTGGCTGAGATCAGAGAGGCTCTGCTGGGCTTCTGTCACAGGGGAGACTTGAGATGGAGCTGTGCAATGGTTTTGGTTCTTCTGTTCAGTCTGTTTTAACATCTTTTAGAGTTGAGTCGATGGATCAAGTATGTTGAAGTTTATTATTTATTCATTATTAATTAATTCCCTGTTGGGCCCTGGACATGGCTATGTTTACATGTCCCCAAAAATCTGATCATTATCTTATTTCTGGAGTTAACTGATTCTTGAAATGTCATGTAAAGAATGATGTGAGTAGGTTAATCTGATTTATTTGCCCACACCTGAGCAGGTTTTAACAAGGGAAAGACAAATGTATCTGAAAAAGTGAATAAAGATCCTAATTAATTTGTCTGGCATATGTCAGTTGTTAGATGATCAGATTGCTTTTGTGCATATACAAACACACACAAAAACTGATCTAATTGCTGTATTAACTGATTATACAAGTTATGTTATTTTACTGATCATGTAGTCAAATAAAGAAATTCTTGGTTGACTAAAGACATGTCCCGCTGACCCAAACTGTACTTGAACTTTTCATGCAAATTATGGCCATGCTGACTTGTCAAAGCCTGATCTCGTCAGAAGCTAAGCAAGGCTGAGCCTGGTTAGTTCTTGGATGGGAGACCACTGGGAATTCCAGGTACCACAGTGGGGCGCCAGTGGAAAAACAGTTGTTGTGTCCTTAGGCACTAAGGCATTTTACCCAGATTGCCTAGTATGAAAGTGGTGTGTGCTTTAGTGATGGTAGTGGTCGGAGGGGCCGATGGTGCAGATTGGCAGCCTCACTTCTCATCCTGCCACAGGGCTGCTGTGGCTACAATAGTTTATCACCACTGAGTGTGGAGTGAATGAATAATGAACTGTAAAGTGCTTTGGGTGTCTTGAAAGGCGCTATATAAATGCAAGGTATAATAATAATAATAACAACAATACTACTAATACAAATATAATACAAATTTTGGTCAACTGTGACTCCATTGAGCAACTAATCTCCTAAATGTCTGCAGCTCTCTCATGTAAATGTACCCATTGTTTGTAATGGTAACTCATTATGAACCAGCCTAACTCTGTATCCTTCAATCTGTCTAGGTCCCACAGCTGCAGACAGGGGGCAGACTCAGGTTAGTTGTTCTGTTTTGTGCTTAATCTTTCATTTGTTAGATACTAAAACACTGTGTATCTGTTTGCTCACAGGCAGCAGAGGCCCAGAGGCAGACAGTTTTCGGTGAGTCACACACTGTGTAGGCGGGCTTGAGCTTGAATCAAACTTTATTGTCCAACAGACTAGACTTGTTTTGGATAGAGTACTACACAGTTGTTCTAGTCACAGCTCAGTCGCAGACTACAGCCAGATGTTTTTATTGCTGAAAAATACAAATTTGAAATACTTTTAACAGGGTTGCCTCCCTATAGCTCTGACTGTAAGTTTGCTTGATAAAATATGATTTAATGCCATACTGTGAAATATTTCAGGCAAAGCAATAACATTTACTTGCAGACAAATAGATGTCAGACACTCCGACAGAAAAAAAGTTACATATAGTGCACATTTAAGTACATGATTATTGACAAAAAGCATAGAAAATAAATCTTTCACACCCTATAATTAAGTACTATTTTCGGATTATACAAGTAGACACATTTTCACATGTTCTTGCTGCTACAGTACTGGTACATAATTTTGATATTGTAACTCTGCAATAACTAATTTGTAGTAAAATTCTAAACTATTCTTTTGCTTTGTACAACTTAGTAGACTAGATGAGTCTTTTCGAGACTAAGTCACTTGAAATACTACATTATATGTTTAAATTGCCCCTCAGAAAGTTATTTCGAAATATTTCATAACAGTAGATGAATTTTACGACAATTTTAAACATCTTTACCATCTCCAATACTTCTTTGACCTGAAGTGACATACAGTATGTGGTACAGTATGTGTAGCTGTTTAAAATAATAAGCAAGTTTAAAACATCTTATCTCTTTATTCTTCTGTGGTTTCAAGGCTTAGAAGAACTAGTTATTGTGATCCAGAGTCAACAAAACCTCTTCCACGCTCGACGAGGAGAAATCAGAAAGAAGGAACTATTGAAGCAGGCCTCTCAATTGGGACAGGTAACAGCAGCCTTTGAAATTCCATATACCGGTATACAGTGAAAACCAGTCTGATCAGGAAAAGATCAGTGAAGATGGTCTTTTTTAGATTAACTGAAAATGAAAATAAGATTGCACTTTGGCATTCTGTCTGGTGACCAACAGGTGTCCTCCTCACCCTAGAGCCACTCTGAAACGTGAGATTACATGTTCTCCTTACACACTCACAGAAACTGAGGGGCAAGCAACAATTTTTAATATTTCAAAATGAAATAGCCTTAAATCAGCATATTTGGACCTAACCAATTTTATTTTAAATTGAGTATCTGAAGATAGAAGTTCAGATGTACCAATCCTGACTGAAAAGTGTTTGTCTTTTGGATGGATGCACACAACTTTATGTTGCAGTAACCGGGATACTGCATATACATGCCACAGTATTCGGGTTACTGTCAGAATATACCAGCTGCAGTTTCCTGGTTTCTCATTGTTTTTATTTTGCTTGTTTGTAGTTCTGTCACTTGTTGTATCTTTTGGATGCTAAGGATCCCCCTCGAAAAAGAGGTGACTCACCTCAAGGGGCTTTTCCTTAATAAATAAACTTCAAACTATGACATCATCACAGTTTATGACATCATCACAATCTATGACATCATCACAGTCAGTGACATCACAATCTATGACAGCACAGTTTGTGACATCATCACAATCTATGACAACATCACAGTCAATGGCAGCATCATAGTCTATGACATCATAGTCTATGACATTGTCACAATCTGACGACATCACAATCTATGACATCATCAGAACCTATGACATCATCACAGTCAGTGACATCATCACAGTCAGTGACATCATCACAGTCAGTGACATCATCACAATCTATGACATCATCAGAATCTATGACATCATCAGAGTCAGTAACATCATCACAGTCAGTGACATCATCACAATCTATGACATCATCACAGTCTATGACATCACAATCTATGACATCACTGTCTATGATATCAGTTTGTGACACCATCGGAATCTATGACATCATCACAGTCAGTGACATGATTACAACCTAGGACATCATCAGAATCTAGGACATCACAGTCTATGACATCATCAGAATCTGTGACATCACAGTCAGTGACATCATCACAGTCTATGACATCATCACAGTCTATGACATCATCACAGTCTATAATATCACAGTTTGTGACACCATCGGAATCTATGACATTATCACAGTCAGTGACATGATTACAACCTAGGACATCATCAGAATCTAGGACATCACAGTCTATGACATCATCAGAATCTGTGACATCACAGTCAGTGACATCATCACAGTCTATGACATCATCACAGTCTATGACATCATCACACAGTCTAATATCACAGTTTGTGACACCATCGGAATCTATGACATTGTCACAGTCAGTGACATCATCACAATCTATGACATCGTCACAATATATGAGATCTATGCCATGGTAACAGTTGTTATGGTAGCATTTTCTATGGTAATGGTTACTTGAGAAATTTTAGCTCCAAAGCATCTATTAATTTACACAGAATTGTAATTGGAGATGTAATTCTTCAAGCAGACTTTTCAGAACTTTTAACCATGTTATATTTGTTTCCCCTCACTATTTACCCACAAGTTGTATTTAGTGTTATTTGCTTGTTGAGAAATCTGTAATCACTTATTTTCAAGATGCCATGTTGCAGATCAAGTCCTCTTTCAGAGTAATTTCTTTTATTAAGTTGTTTTAGATGAAAATTTCAATATATAATTTGCTACTTACGTAACATAATGATCCACAAGTGTCAGAGCTGAAATCATCCAAGTAATTTTAATGGAGGTGTGTGGAGTTCAAAAACACAGTGGAGCACTTCCTGTATTATAGCATAGATCAGAATAATATTACCCCTTTATAACACACAGTTTATAGCTCCTTATTACTAATTTGTCATATTCAAACCAATAGGACCTCACTCATTACTCACACAAATTAAGTGATGCTGTCTCTAATATTTAATCTTAATTTGTTTTTGCCAATGTTTGTCATTTAGGCTCAACTCCAGCCTCATCACAAAACCTTGTCATTTTACAGCTGCTGCTTCTGTTGGCTTGGTTGGTTAATGTTTTCTACAAACACAAAAAAAATCCATTGGCATTTTATGGAAAGAACAGAGATTTGGGCGTTTGACTGTCTCGGACCCTCTTTTGTGGCAGCATCTCATATACTCAAACATTTCAGCTAGAGACACTTAAAGATATTTTACAACCAATTATGTTCTTAGAGATATATAAAAGAATGCACTATAATAGCCACTGTTAAATTGCTCTCTATATTCTGCTCTGTGCTATCACTAGACTGGCTCACTGAATGGTTTGTGTAGCAAATCATAATTAAATAATAAGCAAGTAATAAACCCGTCCTATCGAATAATGTGTCGCTAGTTTATAAGGCATTTTGTAAACGCATAGCTTCAGTATTGACATGTTTACTGGCATGTTTACTGGCAATTACTATATGTTTCCAAATCTCATCCAAACCCACATTACAATTTCCAAGTTTAGAGTTTTTATTTTTATCTGTCTTGGTTTATTGGCTGCATGAGCTGGTAATTTCTGTTCCCCATAATGTCTGGAATGGAAAATCTGCTACAGGTTTTCTCGCATGTGATTTTAGTTAACAATTCACCATTATTAACATAGCTGGTGCATGTTGGTCATTCAAAATATCAACCTCAAGGAATTAAGTTTTACATGATTCAAAAGTCATCCACACTCTGACTCTAATGTGCTTATTACATTTGAGCCATTGCAAAAAGATTGTGTTCTTTCTTTCATGATTTTTCACTTGTTATTACTTACTTACTTGTTATTAGGTTCCTGCCTTTGAAAATGTTTGATGATTTGTTTTTAATTGAAGTGGCTTTTCTGTACAAAATGATTGGGACTGATCTAACCTTAGAGAAACGCTGTAATTAAAACAATGACATCTTTCAAAAGTTTTATCGCCAACTATCACAGATTTGTACAAAAAGTGTTGTTGTTTTTTTTTTTTGAGAGAAATCAGTAGCCGAATAAAACTGTGGGACAATTAATATGTCAGTTTTGTTGTTGTATATATCCCAGTAACAGTATTCACATGATATTATGTCAATCCAACAGAAATGTGTTAAAACATGTCTTGTATTTATGTGTATTAGTATTTGTATGTGTATACATGTGTGTATTAGTATTAGTATATGTATAAGAAGAATGTAACCTCAACATGCAGAAATATCACTTTTTACCCTTATTTGGATGCATTTTTAACAGAATACTTGTTATTCAAAATGTCCATAATGTTCACAATATTATCTGCCTTTTTATCATTTGTCATGTAGCCTGAAAGCGCTATTATTAATTGTCAGAAACACCCAACATAGGTCATCAAAAATGCATAACTATCTCACAAGCTATAATTACCTAGGCTATTAAACGTTTTTAGTTTTTTTCTCATCGGAACATCTGGTGAAAATGATATTGATATTTTACAATTGCCCATTTTCAATCTAAAGTAACCAATTCATATTTTGCCATTTTGAATCATATTGTTATCATGGGGCAGAGGACAATGTTTTCTTTTAGGCAGAAAAATAAAGTTATTTCACTTTTTGTCAAGCACAACAAACCATATGTGAAATATTCTTAAAGCTGCAGTTTCAGAATTTTAAACTATGAAGCTATGACCTTAAATATATCTAACTCTGTTCTAGCTGTCACAAACAGTCTGGTGTAACACTAGTATTCACATGTATCAATTTTATGGTACATGCATGACTTTAAAGAAACAGGTACCGCAAACAGGTCCCCAAACTTATGTCTACCAATATAAATATTATTTTGCAGGTGAGATATAAAAATGGCATATTATCTCCTTTTGTTTTAGGAACCTCCTCACATAATTCTTCTTCATGAGTTTTCTGATTACGAGGGCATCTGGAGCATCCTGCCTGCTCTTCCTCTGTGAGTGCATCATATAAATCACACGTCTCTGTTGTATAATGTCTTTCTCTTCTGGATGCTGATGTTAGACACAGGCTCTGATCAGTCACGTTAAATTTCTCCTGCAGCTTTTCCACTTCCTTTGGCTCGGCTTCCTGGTATTTGTTCATTGAGGAAGAGACTCAAGTGTCACTGAATGCACTGCTCACTGTGCTCAAGAGATATCCAGCCTCAGAGGTGACCAGAAGTATACTTTTTATTTTCTCAGTTTTTTAATAATAATTTGTATTATTTTTAAAAATGTATTTAATAGTTGTCTATAATGGAATCTCTCGGTTACCACCCACTTTTAAGGGGAGAGGGACAGGTCCAGGTGGGCCCAGTTTAAGAGAGCTGCAGCAAATCTCAAGGTGACAATGAACTATCAAAGATTACATTATGTCATTGTTTAAAATGTAATTAATAAAGTCTCAGTGGCTAGTGATTATGATGAGGTAGGTCATTCAATGGATCAAATAAAATCAACCAATCAAACCTCTTTCTGCTGATTATAAGACTTTGTAAGACTAGGTAAATGGACATTACATTGAATGTAACTCTAAACCATTAACTTTCAGTTTCTTAGCTATGTTCACACTTGGGGAAAAAAGTGCTGAAAGTGGTAGCCGTATGGTAGCCATACATGCATTAAAAACTTTCATGCTTCTCCTCCTTTATAAAATAAGTAAAGCATAAACTATATAACCCGTCTCTTCACTGCTCTTGTCAGGAGTGGTTTCTAGGCAGGCGTCTCCATGACAGCGAGGCCTCCATCATCCATCACTACGCCTTTGCTGAGGACCCCAGTGTCTTTGGTTACCCCGACCCAGCCGCAGGATGGGCCCTCAGCTCGTCTCTCCTCCACAGGTGAAAGACTGTACTGTTATAAAGTGCATAAGACAATTTCTCTGAAACATACTTAAGTTGCTTATAGTTAAGATTCTAGGTTTTTTTTTTTCTTTCATTTTATAATTTTAGCACTGGACAAGAGGCAGCAGATATGACATGTGTAGAAACATATCACCTTGCAGCCATACAGTAGCTTATTGCTCTCACTCCCCAAAAAATATTTTTGGCTCACATAATCACATAATTATGTGAAAAGTTTCACATTATAACATGATATTTATCACATTACCACATGAAATTATCACGTTATTTCGTGATATGAAATGATCACGTTAATTCATCATCTGAAATTATCATGTTATTTCATGATATAATGTATAATGTTCACGTGAAAATGTCAAGTACGCTTTTACTTGATTTTATTATAAGATCAGCCACAGCCAAACCAGTCATGCTTCCCTTGGCTCCAAGCAGAGCCCAGGCTGAAAATGTGGTTCCAACTTTCCAGATGTGATGTGATGTGACATTATAACGTGAATACCATACGCCACAGTACAACCATAATGTTTACAAAGGCCAAAACTAAATTACACAATAGTTATGGTTTGACAACCCCTTTATTTTGTTTAATCAATTTTTAATCTGTCAGAAACTTTATACTTTTTTCACAAACTGCCACTTGACTGATAAAACTCTATTACAGACACTATCCCACCAAGCCAGGTAATAATATAAATGAATAAATAAGCAATAATATAAAAATACATTAATCTGTCAAATGCACTTTAATGTTGGAACATACTTCATTCATAAACTGGGCTTTTTGTTGCCCCAGTGACAGTGGTTTTAGGAATGGGGAGAAACAATTTTCATTCATGTCAACCACAACAGTGTATCTTATGGAATACAGTCAGGTCAAACTGTAGATTTAATGTTTCTAAATTCTTTAGTTTTTTTTTTGTTTTTTTCCAGACTTGTTGAGAGGATTCACCATGAACACTTGAAATCAGATTTTACCATCGACCTGAAACACGAGGTACCATACTTATCGTAATCTCATTACACTGTGTGCTGCTGCCTGCTGAGCTCCAACTCTTAGGGGAAAAACTGAACTGGCAACTTCAGCTCTTCACACCTTGATAAACCAGAAACTATTGGTTATGTAACTTGAAAATTAATACTTGTATTGTCAGGTCTAAATAGGTATAGTTTGTACTTGCAACAAGGAGGTTATTAAAGCATGCATGTGAAGTCATTTCCATAAATAAATGACCAATTTTAGAATGAATCTTTATGAATCATGTCAACCTATATATTGTTATATATTTGTAGTATACCTGAAACTTGTAAATACTGTTTAGGGAATTGAAATATGCCCATGACAATTTCTGTAATGCAAGCAGTATAGCTCTAAAGTCCCTTTTTTAATTAATTAAAAGCACTTTAAATGGGCTGTGTGATGGGACTATACCTGCAGTTTTTCATAAAGTACACAATGGAATCTAATACAAAGCCACTATTACATCCCTCACCTTTACTAAAACTGTTAAGCATAAAAGACTTGAATTACTGTGGCTGCACTTTGCTTTTCTGTTGTAAAACCAAACATCTTTTTGATAGACTGGTGCAAAGCTCACCCTCAGCCTATACTATTGTTGTTCTCCTGGGCTAGACACTAAACCCATGCTCCAGATTCCAATATATCATGTCCCTGGTTGTGATCGTAACAACCTGGATGTCGGTAAATACTCCTCTTGTGTCCTTGAGCAAGATACGGCACTTTGTCCATGTATGAATGTGATGAAAGAAGGAAAGTTGCCTCTTAGTGCACAGATTAGCAGCAATGTTTTGTATACAGTAGATATTATTACTATTATACGTTTATTAATAATACGTATTAATTGATATTAGTTAGAATGTCAAGATTGTAATCATGATTATTCAGGTCACTATATAATTGTAATAACTAAAAGCAATTTAGTCAGACAGTTCAATTCAGTCTGAAACTTAAACGTAAAGAACTGTTTTATCTGGATGCCCTGCAATGTCTGATAATAAGTCACTTTTAAACTTGTCCAAAATACAAACTAGAAGATTAGATGAAAGTAAATATCCACACCACAGGTTTATCAATATTTAGCTTGTCTCCTTTTGCCTGTTTCAGATAGCCTTGTTTATCTGGAACGAAGGAAAGGGACCTAAACTGACTCCTGTTCCAGAGTTTTGCAGAGAGGCCAAGGACCACTGTGTGACCAGCTTCACCTCATATCTCCCAGACTGTGTACGTATAATCACGTTTATACCTACATCACTGTTAAGGTGCAATGAGTAACCCCCCCTCCCAGAAAAGTCACACCATGTTCTTCCACACGCAGATGTTTTACGACCAATTGAACTTGTTTATAACGCAAACAAGCAAGAAATATGCCACCATGAAAGGGATCTGTACATTATGCTGTTCACTAAAAGCCTGACTGACTTCCGTAACAGGCTGTATTTTATTTTATCATAATGAAGTGCAAGCCATCAAGCTGTCCAATCCCATAATGCATCACTTCGAGCCACATTTTGAACCTGTCATGCCTCGTTATTTTCAACTTGTTGTAGAAACATAAAACATTTTGACACTGCTGAGGCATGTGTGCTGGCTAACGATTCAAGCTCTCTGATGGGACATGGGATGGAAGGAGCTGACTCTTCAAAACAAGAAGCAGAGTAGAAAACCTGCGAGAAAAACACGAGGAAAAAATGCAAATATCCTTTGTTACTCACTAGCATTACACTCTCCAACGTTTTAACTAGGTGTTCTGTTTTGTAAGAAACAAAATAGATACAAGCTTTATTCCCCATGTTTTTCCCCTGTTGTTATCTTAACTCCAAATCAAAAACTTAACTGAAAATGTCATTCACTGATGTGCTCACTGTGAAGAAAGCCTGAGGGGGACAAGGAACCACAGCAACACAAAACTGTGGATTGACAATAGCAAACTGAAAGGTGTAGCTACAAAAGCATTTTATACTGAACAAGCAAACATCCTAAAATAGTGCTGATTGTGTTGGCCAGAAGAAAATGAGAATCTGTATGCTTAGATTAACTAGTATGTTTTAAACAGAAGTAAGAAGAAGAAGAAATAATATTTCTTTTTACATTGAGTAAAAATATCAAAAATTTGAAAAAAGGCAAATAATAAATGTATTTCATGTTGTGAAAAAATGTCATAATTTAAAAAAATCTCAAAGAAAAGCTCAGTAAACTGTACAGCAGACTGTAGTAAACTGTAGCTATCCAATGAACTGTTTTGTTCAAATGAAAATAAAAATCTCTTGACAGGTAAACACGTGAAGAGAATATTCAAGTTTTGTATTAAAGTTTAAGATTATGATCATTTTAGCCACACTTAAATGAGATTGGTAAAGTTTATAATAAAGCTTATAATAAAGTTTATAGAGTGAAATGTGCAAATGCAAAAACATTTTATTGTCTTTCCATTTAATTAAAGTAGCTATGAATTACATTACAATCGCACATTTTACCTGAGGCAGGGGCTACGAAATTGCTTTCACCTCCAGTATCACAGAGGCGTGAATGAATAATGTGCATACATTTTTTTTTTTTAAAAAGCAACTAATTAACACATATTTTTATATAATTATAGTTTAGAGAATGTAATAAAATAAGTAAGTTTTGCTCAGGTCATGCAAAGGTCAGGTCTGAACAACTAACAAATCATTAAAAATGTATTAAAGAAAATGAAGAAAATACAGATTTGGCCAACTTGGAATATGGGAGTGAATATTGAGTGCCTTAATTTTCAGTATTTGAACTCATACCAATGCATGTCTCATTGAAAACCCTTAGACTTTGTGGTGGTTAGGCATTTTAATACAGAAACATTTATTTTCCCACTGTCACTGCCCTGTTACATAAAGACTCATGGGATCATTACAAATTTCTGAAAAGTTTTCAAAAGTTTGAAAGCTTTTGTTGTAGAGCAGAGGGATTATCATCACAGTATTAGGGCTATAAAATGTTATTTTTATGATTTAGCACTTTGTATTCATCATACTGTTGGTTTAATTAGTTCACTTTTCCCTTGACAGACAGATATTTTCCTCTTATATTATGAAGCTCTAGAAGACTTATTGGCCACTAACAAGCTTTCAGACTTTGAATAGTATTATTATTTAATAATTTGTTGATAGTCTATAGGAAAAAAGATGGAGAACAGTACTTCTGGAACCAAGCGATGGGTGGTCACTGTTGAGCTCCAAAAAACAAGCTTCTAAATATGACGTTAGACAACTGTCTGGTAAAGGTGGACTGGTATCTTTTTGGAAGGACCACTTCCTGCTTGTTTCCTGACATTGCTTTCCCTGTAATGTTCAACAGTAAGGCATTAAACATATATCTAACATTTTATTCCATTATGGGTGTTTATATTCGTCAGAAATACCTTGAAAACCTACATCTTTACTGTGCATGAGCTTGCTCTCCACATATCATCCCATGTTTTAATGCCATAATGTGAAGAATTCTGGCCAAAGTAATAATATCTTTATGGACCTTTGGCGGACCCTTCACCTGAAAAGTTACATAGTTCACCTTTAAAGTAGTAGCGTAGTAATGTGAGTAGTATGCTCAGATCAAATCTCCACAATGTACATAATAGACTATGTTTTTGACTCTAAAGGAATGCTCTGTGTCCACCTGCTTCTTTGCTTTCACAAACTCTTACGAGGAATCTAAGGGAAATCTAGGGGCAATCTAGAAATCTCTGGGCAGAGATAGTGTTACATTAAAGCCATAAACCATTTGCAGATCTACTTTTGCTCAGATGCTACCATGGCTCAGAGGGCATATGAACATAATATGGCAGAGTGCAACATCAAAACACTCCAGTTTCATCATTTTGTTCGTCAATTATTTTTTCTCTGTACTTTTAGGGACCTCCTGTGTCAAAAAAGGACATATTTGTTGCTGTGAAGACGTGCCAGAAATTTCATTTGGAGCGAGGTATGTGTTTTAAGTTTAGTAGTTAGAAAATGGCTTTGTACTTTGTATAATGGCATAATATCTGGAGCTTACAAATCACATATTTTCATTTTGAAGCACTAACCCCATATGTAGTTAAAACAATATGCCAGTACAGATGCTGTTAGTTTAGTTAAAGTTATATTTCATTTATTTTTCATTGTATTTATTGTTGCCACTTTCTCTCATTCTACTGTAATTCTACATTGCCACATGTTTCAGCTGTTTCCTGGAATATTCCTGGCAAAGATCTTCATGGAGACAAGCAGATAACAAACCCTCCATTAGAAAAGTTGTGCAGTGCACTTTAAAATGCCTGTTTATGTGGGCATTTATATGGGCATGGGACCCACACAGTTAGTAAAGTCATTTAGTAAAGTAAATTAGTAAAGTAATAATTATATAGTAATTCCACATTGCCATGTGTCTTAGCTGTTTTCTGGTTGCTCAGTCTCAGTTAACTTGTCAGGAAAACTTCCAGTTGCAGTTGGAATTTGAATATCCCATCTCCACTGTTAGCTAAAATTGCATCATTTTGTGCAATTATCCACAACACCAAGTGTTAACACCAGGTTGTTTTAAAAGCATGAAGTAAATGAAATTTGTGTAAATGTAGCTAACTTCGCGGTGATTTTGTGACAGCTAAGTACTGCATTATTCAGCCATGGTACAATAGTAGCAAAATTAAATGTAACAAGCTCGTATGTATAACTAAAGCTGCACTTTGTAACTTTTCTGGTGGGGTGTCTGCCACTTGTTTGTCTCCATGGAAAGGGGCTTTTCTTACAATGTGCACCTTTATTAGGCCCGAGCGCCAACCTGGCGTAGGGCCTATTGTGATTGTTCAGCAGTGCGAAGCACTGCGGGCCTGCGGGCGCGAAGCGCACGCAAACAGAGCGCGAAGCGCTCTCCCCTTTCCAAACACACTGTCACTCACACTCACTCACTCATGCCCGCTGACATGGCACAGACTGGCATCACCCGTGGCCGCGCCAGCAGCATAATTGTAATCGTTCACCCCAAAACCGCAGGGCGCACTTGACATCATGCAAAATTGTAAGTCTATATTTCTATAAGTCAAGATTAGGTTAGGGGTAGGGTTAAGTC